>JAHWFO010018858.1:838-23529 GCA_023313115.1 Rhysida immarginata
CCTGAATAACAGGAATTCTATGCATTGTTACAAATTGAAACTTATCTATATTACATCATCATTTTATGTTCATTGTTATAATTCTTGGAAAGATTGCTTTAACATCACATCATCATTCTGTGCTTATTGTTATTGGTGAATAGAGCGTTGATACCATTGTTGATGCGAACATAATGGGCCTATTGTTGCACAAACATTGTCTTGCATTGTTGGTCATGAGATATTTATCATTAATATGCCCTGCCATAACCATGAATATCGATTTTTTATCGATAATTATTATTTTTTTGAAATCCGAGGTAGACGGTGACCTTCCTCATGCTTTGAAGGACATGTATGCGAAATTTCATCAAGATCGGAATAAAACTGTAGATTTGTATAAAAAACGTACACACAAACATCCTTCTTTATATATATAGATTATTATACTAGCAAAGGTACCCGGCGTTGCCCGGGATAATTACACTTGGATGTAAACAGAACAATCTCAAAAAATTAAATTAAATTTTGCAATATCTTAAAAGTAAACACATGAAAATGCTTAGAATTAATACAGTAAAAATTCTTAATGAAAATTCGAAAAAAATGTTTTTAAAGGCTCACAATGGGTGGACCTCTCCAATAATTTCTTACTCACGTAATCTTACCTCAGATGTATACTTAGTGTTGTTGCAATTTCCACTCTTCTCTCGATGTGTTGAAGCAAAACTTGGCCATTCATCACTTTGTGCAGTCTTGCGGTCGCCGATTCTTCTATTTACTTGCTTCCCATTTGCTCAATACATCACGGAGCTGAAGGAGTGCTTCCTCTGTCGTCTTTCCACTCTTTCTCAGTAGTCTGCTAACTCTCCATTATCTCCAGTTACTGATCATTTTTAAAGATTTTAAAGAAATTGTTAAGTACTAAGAACTCTCTTTTCTAAGAAAAGCCTGAATAACAGGAATTCTATGCATTGTTACAAATTGAAACTTATCCATATTACATCATCATTTTATGTTCATTGTTATAATTCTTGGAAAGGATTGCTTTATCATTGCATCATTATTTTGAGCTCATTGTTATTGGTGAATGGCGTGTTGAATCCATTGTTGATACCTATTGTTGCACAAACTTTTATTTGCATTGTTGGTCATGAGATATATATTGTTGTTCCGTGCAGAGTGTTTGTGAATTGCGTGTTGTTACCATTGTTGCAAAAACTTTGTCTTGCATTGTTGGTCATGCGATATTTCTCATTAATATGCCCTGCCATAACCATGAATATCGATTTTTTATCAATAATTATTATTTTTCGAAATCTGAAGTAGACAGTGACCTTCCTCATGCTTTGAAGGTCATGTATGCGAAATTTCATCAAGATCGGACTAAAACTGTAGATTTGTATAAAAAACAGACCCACAGACAGACCCACAGACAGACCCACAAACATCCTTCTTTATATATATAGATAGACTAGAAGAGGTACCCGGCGTTGCCCGGGATAATTACACTTGCACAAACTTTTCCTTTCATTGTTAGTCATGAGATATATATTGTTGGTTCATGCAGTGTGTTTATGAATTGCGTACTGATACCATTGTTGATACCTATTGTTGTACCAACTTTGCCTTGCATTGTTGGTCATGAGATATTTCTCATTAATATGCCTTGCCATAACCATGAATATTGATTTTTTATCGATATTTATTATTTTTCCGAAATCTGAGGTAGACAGTGACGTTCTCCATGCTTTAAAGGTCTTGTATGCGAAATTTCATCAAGATCGGAATAAAACTGTAGATTTGTATAAAAAACGTACAGACAAACAGACCCACCCACAAACATCCTTCTTTATATATATAGATATAGAAGATATATGCCTAAAGAAGGATGTTTGTGGGTTTGTGAGTTTTTTGTGGGTTTGATTTTTATACAAATTCACTGTTTTATTCCGATCTTGGTGAAATTTTGCATATTTGAGTTTCAAAGCATGAGGAAGATCACTGTCTACCTCAGATATCGAAAAAATAAGTATTGATAATAAATCGATATTCATGTTTATGGCAAGGCATTATTGAGAAAGATCTCATGACCAACAATGCAAGGCAAAGTTGTGCAACTGTACTTATCAACAATGGTATCAACACGCAATTCACAAATACTCTGCACGGACTAACAATAGGATCAGGTTAGATGGTCATAAAATACCTAGCGTGATCTTTTACATGGTTACAAACATAAAGTTTTTTATAGAAAATTTCGAAAACTCAAAATTTAAATTGCGTCGTTACCTGATTTATGAACTTTCCGCACCAGCAGTTCATTAAATTCAAATGGGCGATTACAATTAAATAGGCGTCAATTGTTGAGAATTAATGACGTTTTCGACAGGTTTTCAGCAAACTTCGCTTGAAGTTTAGACCTTTAACATTTGAGTATGAGTTTCTAATCATACTAAGGATCACTAAGTATTTTATGAGCATCGAACCTGATACATCCAGTTTATAGCATGACCAACAATGCAAGGAAAAGTCTTTGCAACAATAGGTATCAACAATAATGTCAACACGCAATGCACTAATACTGGGCAGAGATAAACAATATACATCTCATGACCAACAATGAAAGGCAAAGTTTGTGTAATATAGATAAATTTCAATTTGTAACAATGCATAGAATTCCTGTTATTTAAGCTTTTCTTGGTACTTAACAATTTTTTGAAAATCTTTAAAAATGATCACTAACTGTTGATAATGGAGAATTAGCATACTAGTGAGAAAGAGTGGAGAGACGACAGAGGAAGCACTCCTTTAGCTCCGTGCTTATTTAACAAATGGTAAGCAAGTGTATACAAGAATCTGCGACCGCTAGAATACACAAATGGCCAAGTTTTGCTTTAAGATATCGAGAGAAGTGTGGGTATTGCTCCAACATCAAGTGTACATCTAAAGTAAGATTACGTGAGTAAGAAATTATTTAGAGTAGCAGTGGCATCTTTGGAGAGGTCCATCCATTATGAGCCTTTAAAAAAATTTTTTTTCGAATTTCATTAAGCGTTTCCATGTGTTTATTTTCATGATATTGCAAAATTTAATCCAAAAAAAAATTCCGAGTCATGCCGGGGTTATCACCTAGTTTATTTGGTAGCACATCAGTTCCAAACGTTTCATAAAAATACACTTTGACTATATTCTCTGGGAATGTGTATATTTTGGAAACTGGGATACTGATAATGCGATGATTTAACCCTCGTTTCCAAGAATTATTAATAATGAGCATAAAATGATGATGCAGTGACAGAACATTAATAACGCAGTGTCTGTTGATGAGGCAAAGGAGTCACGGGTGTCTCTCTTGAGCTTCCTATCAAACGTCCAGACGACCGGCAAAAATTTGTGTGTCTGGAAAGGAAAGAGAAAGAACGAGTATTGGTCAGATAAACTCTGCAACTGAAATAGAAAAAGCTATACGGGCATTAGAAACATCTGAACAACGGGAGTTTCGAATAGAGCAAGAGGGTATAAGAGCTTCTACGTCAAGGACAAGAAAAACTTGAGTCTAAAGTATATGGTTATGCTCCGCAGTGGTGATACAAGTCAAGAAGATTTCAGATAAAGTCCCGGTATATCACCTAGACGTCCTGCTTTTCGTATTTTTCGTAGATTGAAGAGTCCCTTTGCTCTGTGTAGTATTGATTGAGTTATTTAACAAATTGGGAGTTATAATTTAATTTTTGAGATTGTTAAGTTTACCTACACTTGTAATTATCCCGGGCAACGCCGGGTACCTCTGCGAGTTATATATATAAAGAAGAAAAATGATTGTATATTTTGTATATATTGATTATTTTAAGTATTATTTTTGTTAGTTGCTATAACTTTTATTGCATATTTAGTATTTATTCTTGTTAAAAATTTGAAGGCATGTAAGGATGTTAGATACTGACATCTAGTGTTGAAATTTTGATCATTAATTAATATCCACCATATAATTAGCAGCAGTAATAATTGAAATCTGCCAATTCAATGTGGTAGGCCAAATTTTGTCGAATGTAATTATAATTACTTAATAGCATGATTCTACGTTATTCCTATTTTTTCCATTTATTCGTAAGCTATTTCCCATAAATTGTGATATTTTGGTTATTTACTGTGCAGCCATTCAAAATGTTATTTCTGTTCATAAAACTAATTTGTTCGAAATACATATTTCAAAACCCTGACGTGTATTTATATTTTCTTAACACACTTTAACGAAAGCTGTGGTAAAAGAGTTACTGATTTGGTGAAACTTTGTAATAATTTTCGATTTAATTGTATATTGTATTCATATTTTCTTTGTATTTTAATTTGTTAAGAAAGAAAATAGTACGTAAAAGAAAATCTAATCTACAGTCACTATATTCATTACTGTAAATTTATTTTACATATCGTACAGATGAGTTTCAATAGGTCTTACCTGTAATTCTTAAGAAGAGCGTTTTCTATTGCAGATAACTGCAGCTCTGCATTAATTATTGTTTCTTTATTGTATCTTTCAAAAATGCTAAATTATTCACGAGCCCTTGATATGCCGAGTTAAGGGTGAAATCAAGGAATGTAAGTGGCCATGTCAAAGAAAATGCACGACATAATTTCAACATAGGCGATTTGATACGCCTAATTCTCTGGGCATTACTTTACGTCATTAAATCCTTGTGAATTACATGCCATTTCATCAACTAAGGCAGTTGTATACATTTCCACTCATTGCTTTATCGGTTTTTGGACTTCCATTAGCTACACTGTTTATGATTTGTTATTTACATACTGATTACATAAAGTTTTCAAATATCCGTTATACAATACGGTTTTGTAAATCTTAAAATTCCAGAATTCTATAAGCGTGCCAATAACAATACTATTTATATGCTTATGATCAAATAAGATTTGCTAAACAAGGTAAGATGATTAGACAGTGCGATTAAAGTTTGCTATCAGAATTCTGTAATTTAACAAATTGATGAATTTGCGCAGTCTCGTGATCATTTGGTAGAGTTACGATTATTATGTGATCGCAGTGAGATCACAAAACCCTGAACTTTTCTTTCGTAATCAATGAGTTTTTCCCCAAAAAATATTTGGTTATCCTAGCTTTTAATAATCCATTCTTTCTTTAAGAGAAAAGATTATGATATTGAATTTATTTTTCAATTTTCAGGCTGCTTGAATAAGATGAAGACAGCAATCGAAGTAAACATCTCTGTAGTGAAATTCAACATTTTATGAATGTGTACCAAGGTTCAATTGCTATGACTGTACATAACTAAAAAAAAAAGAAAACAAGAAATTTGCTACCACCTTTGCAATAGCCAGGAGGAATCTTTTTTATATAATTCATACTATTCTTAAAAAAACCCAAAAGAGGTCGATAAGATCACACCAAATTAACGATGACATCAACGTGTTTAAAGCTTATATGACTACCACATATATTGGATCAGAGACAAACAAGATCACTAATGCTTTCTGCGATAGTAACCTTCAGGACAATGAATAAGTGTGATTTTAGTGTGAAAAAGTGCAATTTAAAGTGTGCGATGTGCACAAATTAACTTGCTTTGAAACATATTTTCAATTAACGCTTTAGTTAACATAGGTTATCATCGCAAAATTTCATAGTATATCTGCTTTCGGGGATCATGTAATTTAGAACAAACATCGCATGCGTCCAATTGGAATATCTTTATATATAAAAATTCAGGCTCACGGTGCGTCTGTAAATGTTCTAAAAACTTTTGAACCACTTATCCGATTGAGCTCATATTTGCAACATATATTCGTTAGGTCCAGAGTAAGGTGTACATGTTCCTAAAGTAGGGGGAGAATGGTAAAAATCATATACCTTGGTTTATGTTTGTTTGTTTACTGAAGAGATGGCGCCAGAGTTTGTTTATCTTTTCCTTGAAACCGAAACTGGACTAACTGCGCAGAAGCAGTACACTAAAAAACTTGCTTTTCCTCCTTTGAAATGTGCAAACACTACTACACATCCGGAGGAAAACGGAAGTTTTTTTGCTGCCTGCTTCTGCGCAGTTACTCCAGTTTCGGTTTCAATGGGAAGGTCTATATAAAAATTCACGGTGCGTCTGTAAATGTTCTTAAAACTTTTGAACCCCTTTTCCTTTTGAGCTCATACTTGCACCAGATGTTCGACAGGTTCAGGTTAAGGTTTACATGTGCCGAGTGTCAGGTTGGCCCAAAGAGGAAAGAGTAAAAATAATATTTTTCTTCATCTGTCTGTCTGACATGAGCCTACGATATGCACGGACCAACAATGTATGTCATGTCCTACAATGCCGAGTAAAGTTTCTGCAACAATAGGCCATAAAAAATTACTGTGGCTATGGTCAACACCACCTAAACAAGAAGGCCAGTTCACGAAATTATTTTATTGTTACATCGTCTAGAGTAGGCCATGTTAATCGTATTTCTACCAATAATAAGCAATAAATTTGGCCTACTCTAGGAGATGTAACAATAAATAACAATTTCGTGAACAGGCCTTCTTGTTTAGGTGGTGTTGCTATGGTCATGGATGAAAAAATATAGGATGGGAAACTCCATTGTTTAAAGCGTGATTTTTTTTTCATTGGCGCTCTCTGGCCATTTGCGTGATTTTTTTTTTCATTGTGTTAGATCATCATCAAATGGCCAAATTTATGGTTTATTATTGGTAGAAATACGATTAGCAATAGCCGCTTTAGTGTGATGCAACAATATATGACGCTTCTGTGTGTAGGCCTTCTGTCTAGGTGGTGTTGGCATTACTCTCTGTCTAGCAGACGACTTTACTTTTCCTTATTGGCCTCGATGGCTCAGTGGTTGCGTGATCTCCTCTGATCAACACCTCCTAGATAGAAGTCCTGATAACGGAATAGTCATACATTGTTACATTAGTCGACCAAATTTAGGGCTTATTATTGGTAGAAATAGGATTAACAATGGTCAACTAATGATGATGTAACAGTGTATGACGTTTCCGTTATCCGGCCATCTGTCTATGTGGTGTTGTTCTGATACCGGTAGCTGTGGCTTCGATCCTGGACGAGGACGACGAGGATTTTTTTCAGGGGGAAAATACTATTATATAAAAGAAAGAGCGAAAACTGTATACACTCGCTCATTCATTCATTCATTACGAAATCTCCAGAACTATGAAGCCTGCAAATTTGGCAAGTATATTTTTCTCGGCTTCCAAGTGAGGGTGATAGAGGGACAAAATCTAAGCAACATTTACCTCTTTCATTTTTTTCTTTGGGGAATTGTTTTTTGAGATAAAAAATGTTGAAATCCTACCTGCAGGAAACAGTTCGGAATATGTGGATACACTTAAAGACATTGGTATACGAGACACCAGTGGGATCCGATGAAGAGCTGGTAGCCGGAATCGCCATTGCTGCGGACCAGATTCGCGAAGAACCAGGAACTTTTGAACTTTTTACGTCAGTCCATGCGGCGACGTTGTGAAGCATGCATTCATGCCAGAGGGAGTGAATTAGAAAACATATTATTGATGAAAATAGGAAAGAAAATTCCACAGGCTGGGGTCGAACCAGGAACCTTCTGCTCACCGTGCAGACGCGCCAACCAATTGCGCCACTGTGGACATGGAAGCATTATCGCTATCTATATGTCCTTAGGGGTGGTTGGAGCAGTATTCAGTTCCTAGGCTGGGACTATCTTTCCTACTGCGTATAATTGTTCCTGATTCGAACCCAGGCTGTGGAATTTTCTTTCCTATTTTCATCACTAATTTCAACATCTGAGGTTTGGCGTGAAAAAAAATAAAGATAGAAAAAAATCCTCTTAAGACCTTTCATATATTAATCTAGAAGACTTATTGTAAAACATTTGCATGTTTCATAAAAAAACAAGTCACATTATTGTACTGTACGCAGTGTAGTTTGTTTTTTTTATTACATGATTGACCAGATTTTAACGTGGTACAGAAATACGGGTTCAGTGGCATATTACATCTACGCGACGTCCAACAGTTTTTATCTCAAAACAATACCCAGAGAAAAAATGAAAGAGGGAAATGTTTCTTAGATTTGTTCCCTCTATCATCCCTCCATGTTTGTACACCACCCTCTATACATAAGCCGGGTACTTCAGCTAGTCTTTATATATAAAAATTCAACCTCAGGGTGCGTCTGTAAATGTTGTAAAAACTTTTGAACCACTAATCCGATTGAGCTCATATTCCCACCATATGTTCGTTAGGTCTAGAGTAAGGTTTACGTGTCCCCAAAGTGAGTGGGGAAGGGGTAATAATCATATATCTCGGCTTATGTTTGTTTGTTTACTAAAGAGATGGCGCAAGGGTTTGTTTAACTTTTTTTTATATAGACCTCTCCCTTGAAAACCGAAACTGGAGTAACTGCGCAGAAGACTTTGTCCTGCATACTTTGTCCTGTATCTAAATTTTGATTTTCATTTTGCTGAGGCCAAGAAAAAAGGATGAAGATGTTTATTTTTTAAGTTAATAATAATTATCAGAAGTATAACTGTCGTCAAATGTTATCTAAATTGGTAGTTATTGATGAATATTTGCGCCACATTGATGGTGGCTGATGAATATTTGCGCCATCATTGTGGCTTTGCGCCACATTGATGGTGGCTGATGATGGATGTCTTCATGTGACGGACAAATATTATAAGCAGTATCGTGATAAATATATGGATCATTATTATTAACATAAACAACATTTTGTCTTTAAAATAATAAATTTATTTCATGTTTTTTATATCAATTAAGTAGTAATATAAATGATTTATTTCCCATGAATTTATTTTGTGCTTAGTTTGACAATAATAATTTAGATTGGAAAAAATAAAAAGAAATGCAATTATTAAAATTGAAAAAACAAATGTTTATATTAAATGTAAAACTAAGTGATGAAAGATATATTTCTGGTTTTGCCCTGGGGGACGTAAACAAATAAATTTGATGGGCGACCAACACGGGAACACCCAACATATAATTGACCGTGTGATAAACGTGGGGTTTTTAAATCCAACCCGCATATATTTATTGTTTGACCCACGTCTGTAAATGCTCTTAAAAAGTTTGAACCACTAATTCCTATTGAGCTCATATTTGCACCAGATGTTCGTTTGGTTCAGAGTAAAGTTTACATATGCCGAGTGTCAGGTTGGCCCCAAGGGCAAAGTGTAAAAATAATCTTTTGCTTGATCTGTCTGTTTAACATGAGCCTAAAATATGCGCGGACCAACAACGTATGTCATGTTTTACAATGCAAAGCATAGTTTCTACAACAATAGGCCATAAAAAATTACTTTGTCTGTGGTCATGGCTGAATAAATACAGGATGGGAAACTCCATTTTTTAAAGTGTGAGCTTTAATCACTGGTGCTCTCTGGCCATTTGCTTGGGCATTACTCTCTGCCTAGCAGACGACTGAAGTTTTCCTTTTTGGCCTCGATGGCTCAGTGGTTGCGTGATCGTCTCTGATGCCCGTAGATGTGGCTTCGATCCCGGTGGAAAATTCTTTGATCACGCACTTCCTTCGGAAGGGAATTAAAAGCCGTTTGCCTGTGTAGTTGTTTGCCGGATAAATTTTTTGAGAAAAGTCAAGTTATATGTTTAAAAAAATCTGTAAATCTGTATGGTTGATGTTTTGCTTTACTATTTTTGCTGTTTACTTGGGCAATTATTACTGAAACATAATGTAAATAGATTTCAGAATCAGTAATTATTACATTGGAAGCGACCATGCAACCACTGAGCCATCGAGACCGATAAGGAAAAGTGAAGTCTTCTGCTAGACAGAGTAATACCCACAAAATTGACCAGAGGGCGCCAGTGAAAAAATCTCACGCTTTAAACAGTGGTGTTTCCCATCCTGTATTTCTTCATCCATGCTTTGGTTGATATCCCGTGATGAGTAATTAGTTCGATACCACATTTAAAATTAGAGGGAGACGAAGCAGAGCAAGTTAACATTCGCTGCCATTACAATCACATTTCAATTTTCATTTAAAGATTTCTGAAATTTGTGATACAAAAATGCCAAGAAGAGGGCGGGTCGACACTCATTGAGCAAACATTGTTCCAAAATCACAACATGCTGAAAACGAGCAGGCGCGACGAAGAACGGAGGAACAACACTGGCAAGAAAATGAAAATATTAGAAATTTAAATGTACGTTCACGCGCCAGAAAGTGGAGAGCAACGCTGTCAACGTTTAGAAGCAGACAGATTACGACACAGAAATGCAAGGCAACGTTTAACTAATACAAATAGAGGTCTTCATCTATTAGCAAAACAGCAAAGAATTCAAGTAAGATGCCCATTAATAGCAGCATTATTTAACCGCTTGCATTTGAATACGATCCATAAATTGAGTACTCATCACATTCAAAAATAATTGTTGGAGGTATGAATGATTTATTTAAGTTTTGTCATGCATTAAAATTTAAAAATGCAACTTCTGGAATGTGTCGTGGTGCCGGAAAAGTTGTTTTACCAGAAATGCATCCATTTGAGTCTTTGCATCCTGAACCATTAAATTCATTACTAATAAGTGATACTGCCAATTCTAAATTATTTCTACGAAACATTCTTGCTTACAATTGACATCATTTGGCGCCACGAAAATCATTAGCGGTCGTCAGTTGGATACCACATTCAAAAATCCAAGGACAAGTCTATCACCAAATCGGCACTTTACTTCCAATGCCAAATCAAGATCCAAAATTGACGTGGTACAGAAATACTTAGGAATATGTGGATACACTTAAAGACATTGGTATACGAGACACCAGTGGAATCCGATGAAGAGCTGGTAGCCGGAATCGCCATTGCTGCGGACCAGATTCGCGAAGAACCAGGAACTTTTGAACTTTTTACGTCAGTCCATGCGGCGACGTTGTGAAGCATGCATTCATGCCAGAGGGAGTGAATTAAAAAACATATTATTGATGAAAATAGGAAAGAAAATTCCACAGGCTGGGGTCGAACCAGGAACCTTCTGCTCACCGTGCAGACGCGCCAACCAATTGCGCTACTGTGGACATGGAAGCATTATCGCTATCTATATGTCCCTAGGGGTGGTTGGAGCAGTATTCAGTTCCTAGGCTGGGACTATCTTTCCTACTGCGTATAATTGTTCCTGATTCGAACCCAGGCTGTGGAATTTTCTTTCCTATTTTCATCACTAATTTCAACATTTGAGATTTGGCGTGAAAAAAAATAAAGATAGAAAAAAAATCCTCTTAAGACCTTTCATATATTAATCTAGAAGACTTATTGTAAAACATTTGCATGTTTCATAAAAAAACAAGTCACATTATTGTATTGTATGCAGTGTAGTTTGTTTTTTTTTATTACATGATTGACCAGATTTTAACGTGGTACAGAAATACGGGTTCAGTGGCATATTACGTCTACGCGACGTCCAACATTTTTTATCTCAAAAATAATACCCAGAGAAAAAAATGAAAGAGGAAAATGTTGCTTAGATTTGATCCCTCCATCATCCCTCCATATTTTTACACCATCCTGTATACATAAATATGAAAAACAATATTTTTCTCCGAGCGACACCGGGTACTTCAACTAGTCTTATATAAAAATTACGTTCCTGACCAAAATATAAACAAGGAAGTTCATTCTCCATTTATTTATCAGTTTAATTTATGTGCAGTAAAGAATGAATAAGTGCCTGAAAATTTAGACAAGGAAATCCATTTTCTTTGCGGAATAGTGGTTTCCATTTGTTCTTGGTTCTCGTGCAGTTATTTCTTTTTTAACTCTCTTAATTTACTTTCTTTAATCATTCATATAAATTGATTATATTTATTTATTTATTTATTTATTTATTTATTTTTATATATTTGCTGAATTTACTATATTTAAGAAAACAGATTTATTATTTAATTTTGTAGTTTATTTGAAGGTATTCTTTAATTCACTGACGTCATTTTTTTCGGTTTTTCACTCTTTAAGTCCAGCAATCAATTTTTTTTTTAGAATTGATTCCTGGACGGATTCTTCATGTTTTCACTTGCCTTTGAAATTTCTTCTTTGTAATAATGTCTGTCAAGTCTTTGAAAAATGCATTAGCAAAATAAAAGCTTAACGATTTTGGCAGTAAAAGTTTCTGACAGAACTATTTCTTCAAAAATACAACACTAACAAAAAAAATGAAAACAAAAGAATTGCGAGGAGGGCCTAAGCTAACCAAAATCACAAACATTATTAATCTGAAGGGAGGGAATAAATAAATTAATAATCTCAATAAATTTTTATTCTAGGTGTGGCCTGAATTTATTATTAATCTGTAATAAACCCACCAGTTCCTCTCTACTCGTAAGTTATCGAAATATATCAAAACATAACAAACCTAACCATAGGAACTCATGAATTTTCCCCAACAAATGAGCAACCTTCCGGAATTAAACGGCGCTACCATGAAGTAGAGAGAGTGATGAATCTGCGTGATCAATTAATAAAAAATACAGTATGAATTGTGGCTGCCATTTTGAAAGAGTTTACTTAAAGACAGTTCTATTTTTGTTCCCCAGCTAATTAAAACACGACATTTTCCAAGCTATTCCTTTTATTAGGACCCGACATGTCCTTATATTTCTACAATTTACATTCGTCCATCTGTCTGTTGGAGCTCTAGCGTTCGAACGTTTCCGAATTTCCGCCATTCGACAACTTAGGCAAAATTACAGCCTAATTTCGTTGGTGGAAAAAAATCGGGGAACTACTTCTAGTTCAAAACGTCGCAAATAACACAGGAAACCACGCTTTTCACTAGACAATTCTATGTATAAATGGCCAATGCACTTCTCTTTTTGCCATGTGTCAGCTAAGGCAGATAGAATGTTCGTGAATTAAGAGAAGACACATGGTCGTCTTCCTTACTGATCAAATTCAGGCTTAATTTGTTCATTGGAGACTTTCAATGCTCAGATATGGCATGTAGTTACTTGCGCCTTACATTATCAATAACTAATTTCTCTTAGGTTAATTGCTCTCAATAGCTAGTAGCTAATGCCTCGTTTTACAGTACTTGCTCACGTAAAAACGCTTTAAGAAAAGATTATGAAGATATAGCAGACGCTTACACATAGCTCTGCAACAATTGAAGCTGAATAAATAGGAATGTTTACACTCACAGCAATATGCGGTTATTATGACTCGCTTGTCAGAGTCCTAGGATTCTTCCAATACATTTGAGAAAGAGAGTCATTGGCCATAGATGTTAGTAAGAGTTGTTTGACTCGATTTTCCGAGTCAACATTCTCGGGTCAATTGACTCGACTGTACAAGACTTAAGACTCATTAAAGGAATGTTTACTATACGCGTATACACCTTTTTACACATTTTTACATACATAATTATATATTTTCACAACTACTTACACATTTATATACTCATATTTACACAAATTTACACACGTGTATACACAATACATACAAGCTGACACACTGGTATATACCTATTCACATAAGTTTACATACGTCTATACACTTATTTACACAAGTTTACACACATTTACATATATTTACACAGATTTACCCACATTTACACATATAAATGCACAAATTTACACACGTGTATAGACAATTTACGCATCCGTACAGCTTATTTACATTAACTTACACAAATATGTACATAAATTTACACACGGGTATACACCTACTCACACAGATTTACATACGTCTATACACCTATTGACTTAAGTTTACAATTTTGTACTCATCTGTATAGCATATTTGCATATTTGTACTCATCTGTATAGCATATATTCACAGGTACACAAATTTGCACACGTGTATACACCAATTTACACAGGTTTACTGACCTATTTACATGTGTATACTGATATTTACACAGGTTTACATTTGTACAACGACCTGTGTTTGTATTTTATCATCTTTATAGTCAAAATTCGCCAGGTGTAGGCAGAAAAAAGATTTTAATGATAAATCTGTTGCTAAATTCTTAAATAACGATCGCCGTGTTCATAAAGTTGACAGTTCTCGAAAGGTGGACAATAATAGGAAGAGAAACAAAATATTAAAAAAAATTTTAAACATCAATTTTTTTATAACGTCATTTATTAAGTACTGAAAGGTGCTTTATGCTATCAGTGTGGGGAAACGTGTCTGTCTGTCTGTCTGTAACTCAAACTCCTCCGAGGCTATGAAAGAATTTCAAAATCTGTTTTCGTCAGTCGATGAATAGGGTTCAAGGCACGAACCAATTACAAATGTTATCTAAATCGGTTTATTGGCACATGCACAAATGGTAACTCTAGTTTCCCGCCTAGAAATTTTCAATGGTAAGATACGAGGCCTGTGAGAAAAGTATCCGACCTTCGGCCGGGAAGAAAAAAAATTACAAACCTGGATCATTGGAAACCTAATCATCCTCAAAGTAGTCTCCTTGTTGGAAGCATTCCCGGAAAGCGTCTTTCGGAATGGAGTTTAGCTCGGCTGTCGTTGCAGCCATAATGACCTCTCCTGTCTGAAATCGCGTTCCTTTCAATGGCCTCTTGAGTTTGGGGAACAGCCAAAGTCGCAGGGGGCCAGGTCAGGAGAGTAATTTCGCCAAAAAAGTCTGAATCAAGTTTGGTTATTGAAGCGCCAATTGCCTGTTGACCACAACTGCGGTCTCTTGCGCCGCACTGCATTACGTAGGCGATGGAGGACATCCCTGTAGTACTCTTTGGTGATTGTATGACCCTGTGGTGCGTACTCGTGGTGTACCACACTGCGAGAGTCAAAGAAAGCAGTCAGCATCACTTTCACAGTGCTGCGCACTTGGCGGGCCTTCTTTGGTCGTGGTGACGAGGAATGCTTCCACTGTGACGACTGGTGGTTTCCACCTGGCTGTCGCCCAGTTTCTGGCAAAATTTGATGCAGTAATGCTGCTCCAGTCGTTCCGTTATTTTCCTTCAAATCAAAAACCGACGAGAGCATAACACACTACCTCCCTCTAATGCTGATTACAGCAACTGACGCTATTGACAGGCGGGAAAAAATTTACGCTTACGCACAAAGGTTCAAGGTCGGCTCTTGCAAGCAAGCGCGATTCAAATCCATCAGGTTTTCGCAAATAAAATTAGGTCGGATAATTTTCTCACAGGCCTCGTATATTGAGTAATATATCAAACAAATCGTAATGACGAGATAGATGCGGTTATTCATTATTATTTTCGTCAGTTGATGAACATGGTACATGGCACGAATCAGTCACAAATATTATCTAAATCTGTTCAATAGCACGTGCACAAATGGTACCTTTACGACTCCACCTAGCAATTTTCAATGTAGAGATATATTAAGTAAAATATCAAACAAATCGTAATGTCGAGATAGAAGCGGATATAAATTACTATTTTACCCAATTAATAAATAAGGTTCCGGGAATGAACCATTTTGAAAATAGTTGAAATCGAAACAATGACACGTGCTCTAATAGTACTCTTATGACACCCTCCAATATTTTCCGTGCTAAAATATGGCATGTAATACGAGTATATCAAACGACTTGGAATGATGTGTCATGATTGAATATAACGAAAAATTAATGATAGTCCAAAAAAAAAGTCCAAAAGTCCAGAGTCAAAGCGTTTAAGAAGCTGCTCCTCGGAGATCCTAATTTGTTGCTATTTGGATTCGTAATTTCTGGACCTGGTTTATGAACTCTTCTAGTCTCGGCTGGCCCCAGTTTTTATTCGAGTAACCTGGTATTTATCGTTAAATTTATGTGCTCTTTTTGTGAATAATTCAAAACTTACAACGACATTTTAATTTCCTAACGTCTTGGCATTGTTTCAATATGGTCATTGTTATCGCTTATCTTTGCTATAAATGCTTTCTTTGTCACGATTTTTATCTATAATGGCAAAGTATGGGACCAAGATCATGCGGTACTTGTAAGAAATACATAAAAGTAGCTGAACATGCTGTACAATGCACCGGATCATGTAAGAAATGGTTTCACGCCAAATGCAATAATATCTCCGATAGTGTATTTGTCAACTGTGATTCTTTAATCAACACTTATGTATTGGATAGCTGCCTCGTTGAAAATAAAGGTCATACACCCACTGCACTTCCTGCGCCCGACTCAAGTTCCGTGAGTGTACCTTCTTCCTTAAAGAAAAGTGTAATACAATCCGGATCTGTTCCTAATATCGTGGATACAACCATCATGGATAAAGAAATCAACTGGATTAAATCTAAATTAACGGCAGTTTTATCAAAGCTTAATGAACTCGACAATGTTAAAGCACAAGTAAATGACTTAAGCAAAGCCTTCGAATTCTTCACAAAATTATGATATGGTAAAATTAGAAAACGACAAGCTAAAAAAGGAGATAGACTGCATTAAAACAAAATTAATTGACTCTGAACGATATACCTATAATTCAAATTTAATCATTGGAGGAATTCTCGAAAAACCTCAAGAAGATTTAGAAGAGATTGTTACAAAGATAGCTTCAACTCTTCAAGTCGATTGTACGAGGCATGACATAAACGCCGTACATAGAATCAATAAAAAATCTTCCAATAATTCCAGTCCTAGACCTATAGTGGTAAAATTTCTAAGGAAGAGTGTAAAATTTAACCTACTCAAAAGTAAGAAAAAGAATTTCAAGCTATTAACTACAAAGGACGTAAATATCTTTAATGAAGACTTCCCCATCTACCTGAATGAACATTTGTCACCTTACTTTAGAGACATCTTTATTCAAGCCAAGAAAAGGCAAAAAGACCTAAATTACAAATACCTATGGGTCAGTAATGGAAACATCATGATCCGAAAAACTGATACCTCTCAAACTATATCTTTACGTAATTACAATGACCTGCAAGACTTATGAACAATTTTTAATCTTAACATTCAATACAAACCTTTCTCTACTATTTAGATATTTACTGATTATTTGTGCTAACAATGATATATGTCTCCTAGTTACAAATCCTATTAATACTAATTTCCTAACTACAGCAAGTGATTTTTTTTATCCGTATTTCCACCATAGGAAATTGTCTTATACACGTATTAACTTCCTGTCTAAAATTGTTGTTCACTGTTTGTTTACTTTCCTATTATCCTTTCTCTTTCCAATTAGTCCGTCTCTAACCCCCTGTTTTCATGTCAGCTGCAACTAATCCTACATCACTAAATGATCTCAACGATTTGATCTACAAATATATAGCCAACCAATCTCAGCATCCCTTATTCTTACTTTGCCTAAATATTTGAAGTATTAATGCTAATTTCTCTTCTCTCACTTCATCCCTAGCTAATCTTCATATTGCTCCCCAAGTTTTATCCATCACTGAAACCTGGACCCGCTCATTATCCGAAATCCCCTCTCTCACAGGGTATTCCCCAGTGGCAGTCCACCGCCTTCTCAAAAACGGAGGAGGCATAATAACTTATATATCCTGCCGTCTACATTTTACAGTACTAACTGAATATACCACAACTTCTGGTAACTATGAAACACTCACTATCCTCATTAATAATAAATATTTCATTATTTCCGTCTACCGACCTCCTTCTGGCCTATTTCACCCATTTATATCTTTTCTTTCATCCCTACTTCTAGATCTTCAATCAAAAAATAAAACAATTATCTTATTAGATGATTTTAATATCGATTTCCTTAAATCATCAAGTAACCTAAATTCACTAATGGATCTCACACTCCAATCTGGTTTAAATCCCACGATAACGTCTTACACGCATTATTCTTTAGCTCACAACTCTTTTTCCATAATCGACTAATGTTTTACAAGTCATATAAACGGATATTACAGTGGTTCACCAGTATCTGATCATCTTCCAATTTACTATATCTACAATTCATTTTCAGCACTACCAAATGTTCCTACAGCTACCAGATACAGATTAGTTTCACCTCCTTGTTTTGTGCCACCCACGTGCGGGGGTGGACTCTCAGTGCGTAGTCCTATATTTTACTTAGTCCCCGAACGTCGAGGCAAGGGAGGGTGGACCTCGAATTAGCCGTGCAAAAGAGTATTAGCTAGTACGTTTAAGCAAGACAACGACATTTACCATTTATTTGAACTTTAATTACTTATTTAAATACCCATATAGCATTAAGACATTTAACAATACTCAACACAAACTCAGGGGCCCTCTGAACCGAACAGAACAAAAGCATAAGCTTCAAATGCAAAATCCCAAAATAAACAATAATTACAGCAAGTATTTTTTTTTAGAGTTACTGTACATATTCAAATTGGCATCTCGCCGGCATAACGACCCATTTTGGTGACTTTCAGTAAAAATCATGAAAGTTTGCTAAATGTGTGCCCTAAACTGTAAATCTACATATTTGGGTGACTTTCGATGAAAATCATGAACGTTTGTCAAAAGTGTGCACCAATAGTACGCATGTACTTTCTTTAACAATAGTACGCAAAAATGTATCAGGGCATACTGCACCAGCCACCCCTTGGCGCATTAATCACCATCACTAGAGCTAATACATCAATTCAACACTGGAACGTGTCGTGTACCCCTTTTTCTATTGCTGGGAGGGGTACCGTAACCCACTTAAGTATTGCTATTAAACCACTTCCTGTTCGATACTACAATGCGCTAACGAACCCTTAGGTTCCGTTATTCTCTGCAACTTATGCGCGGGCGTGGGCAGTTGCCCTCACAACGGTCAACAGCCTTATGACTCAATTTCACGCTGGCACCTCTCGATTTGCTCAACAAGCAACACTTATGCCACGACAGCTGAACATGGATTGTTCAGAAACGCAAATCAACATTCTCTGCCATATGGCATTAAAACCCCCAATGTCCGTTTCCTTAACAATATTCAACATGGAATAAAGTACCAGTTACACTGTTTCACAAATTAATTGTTCTTCTACAGCGCATGCAAAAGGAGCGTCCCGTCGGATGAAAGTCGATAGCGACTGCCTCTCGACGCGTAATCACTGCACATAAAACAAGAACGCAGGAATGTCAATATACATTCGACCTGTCGACGCAGTTTTTCCCTTGTAATTCAAGAAACAAATTCTCCAAAATAAGTCAACAAATCAACGATCTCACCCAGCTCGATGACAAGTTGTCTTCTCAATGCTGCAATTCATGAGGACACAGAACATCTAGGCCAACTGCTGCCATGACCACGGACTTCATTCGAACTCTACGACGTTTTATCGTGAAGATCGCCAATACTTCGAAACATCAGCATTTGGAGTTAATTTTATATCGAACTGTAAAATCAACTGCTTTGCTTTCGGTTCCACTTTCAAGCGAAGCTGATAGGATAGCGAGTAACAAGCGCCATTTTCAAAGCCTCCATCGCCGGTCGCTTGTTTTCACTCCTCTACAAACATAAAAAAAACGTCTTCTCCGGTCGAAAAATATTTTTATAATAATTAACCACACTTTAAAAAAAAGAACCTCTCTTAACAATACTTACACACAATACAAAAGAAACGCGGTTTTTCATAGACAACCTCCTCGCCACAACAAAGTTTAGCAATCGACGCCAAAAAATTGTTGCCGCGAAGGGGAATTTACATTGCTCTTCATGAATTGCTCTTAACAATTACCTAGAAAACTAAGCTTATCATGCTCATTACAATAAATTGCAACCAATCACTCATGAATTTATAACGACCACACCACAAACACGATATAAAACCGAATGAACTACATAAAATACAATGACCAGAGCATACACCCACACATACGCACGCACGCACCACCCCAACAAGTGAAACACACACTGACCCTCAGTCACAGTTTAATAGTTTTTCAGTCGTTTCTCCTACTTACTAACTGGGCTGAAATTTTTTGGCAACTCCTCTGAAACTAACTCACTTTTTGAAAAGTTCTGTACCCATTTTCGTCTTGGTTATGATCGCTACTTTCCTTACCTCACTTCCACCCGTCGAAAAGCTGATAAACCATTTCGCAAACCCTGGTTAAACTGTTATATTCTTCGTCAAGTGGCTCATAAAAATGCACTATACCGCAAATACCGTCGCAATCCTAACCCTCAAACAAGCAAAAAATTCCGTACTTTTTCTAACCTGCTGCGAAATATCATCAAAAATACCAAACGCAATTACTTTGCGCAGCTATTTGGTAAAATTTACTCTAGTAAAACTAAATGGAAAACCATTAATAATCTTCTTCCATGCTCTCATTCTACCTACTCGCCATTACCAGATCCTCGAAACCTATCCCCATCCGTACTATCAGACTTCCTTAAAATTCTTCTACCCTCTCCTCCCCAACCACAATTCCCCCCCTCCTTCTTATCCTTTCAATTCCCCATCATCTTCTCTCTCTTTCTTTGCCACTCCGACTACCCATGAAGAGATATCTAAAGTTATCAGGCAATTAAAATCTTCATCTTCCCCCGATTTTTTAGGCTTTCGTTCCGATGTTATAATTGCAGTAAACACTAGCATATCACTTCCTTTGGCGCATATATTTAACATTTCACTTATCGCAGGTTCCTTTCCTAAATCTCTTAAAACGGCTAAAATTATCCCCATCTATAAAAATGGGAACCATAATGATTACCATAACTATTACCCAATCTCAATCCTACCGGTATTCTCTAAAATTTTTGAAAAACTATTCTTTTTTCGCTTGTCCAATTATATTCATAACAATAAACTATTATCGGCAGCTCAGCACGGATTTTCTCCTAATCGTAGTATAGATACGGGTTATTATGAACTAATCGAATACATATCTCTTCACATGTCCAAAAATCACTTTGTAGTTGCTCTATTCTTGGATTATACCAAAGCTTTCGATTCAATAGCTCATCAACTACTGATTCACAAACTCTCCTTTATCTTTAACTTCAGTGGCTCTCCGATTTTCTTGCTGATCGTTCCTATTACCTATCTGCCCACGATATCACATCATCATTACTAATTCGTAACATGGGAGTTCCACAGGGCTCTATCCTCTCACCTTTACTTTTTAATCTTTTTATCAATGACTTAGCCTCAACATTGTCCTCTTCAAATTTAATCTTATATGCTGACGATACAACTTTATTATTCGCTGATCCAAGTATTGATAATTTATTATTATTATTATTATTATTATTATTATTATTATTATTATTTATTTATTTATTTATTTATTTAATTACGAAAGAGAAACTTTTACAATGACCCTGTCCAGAGCCGGTATGGCCTCTAGGCCGACAAGTGCGGTCTCCGGAGGGTTAAACAAAAATAAAATAGTAGTTTAATAATTACCAAAATTTTAATAATAATTAATATTAATAGATTTTACTATGCAAGATTTATGTTAGTTTTAGAGTTTAAATAGAGAATTTAATATGTTAGTCAAGCTAGGAGTATTAGGGGATAATTGAGTTTAAAAATGTTTTTATGTTTCTTTTAAAGGAAGCTGGGTTTGGGGCTTGCCTTAAATTCACAGGCAAGATAGCCCACCATTTTGTTCCTGCATGAGAGATGCACTTACTTTGGCAAAGACGCTTGGCGAATGGGCAACGTATAGAGGAGGCCGGTCTGGTGGGGTAAGGGTGAATATCGCATTGAAACTGTATTAATGGTGGATTAGGAACATTTAGATAGCCATTAATTATCTTAAAAATGAACGATAATAGTTGCTGGGTATATATTTGATATATTGTTAGTATTCGGAAACGACCAAAGTAATGAGTTACCGAATAAAGATTTGGAATTTTTAATAGTATTCTAAAAAACCTTTTTTGCATGCGAAAAATTCTGGCTAGGTTAGTATTAGAAGTAGAACCCCAAAATTGAACTCCATAACATAGTGATGAATGGATAAGTGTATTGTATAGTAATAATAATATTTCAGTAGGGAGATATTGATGTTGAGATATTATACCTAATCTTTTACTAAGAGTCTTGGATAGTTCATTTATATGGGTATTCCAGGAGAGGTCAGGTGATATATGTAGTCCTAGGTATTTAAAAGTATTCGTAGGAGATAAAAGGACTGAGTTGTAATAAATTGGCAACATGTGAGGGACATTTTGTTTATTTCTTTGGGCAAAAATCATGTATTTGGTCTTGTTAAGATTTAGAGATAACTGGTTTATTTGGATCCACTTATTTAAAATGACTAGCGAGTGATTAATAGATTTTTGGATACTTGTAATTGAAGCAGCAGTATATGAGAGGGTCACATCATCTGCATAGAGGATTACAAAAGAAGGCGTAAGTGTGTATGAAAGGTCATTTATGAAGAGGTTAAAAAGAAGTGGGGATAATATGGAGCCTTGAGGAACACCATGATTACGCACTAAAGACGAGGAGGATATATTTCCAATAGCCAGTGTATATTGTCGATCAGATAAAAATTCAATTAACCAATTTAGGGGTGGGCCACGTACGTTGTAAAAATTAGTGAGTTTGTGTATTAAAAGGTGCAGTGGGATGGAATCAAAGGCTTTTGAAAAGTCTAGAAATATAGAGACTACGTATTTGTCATCTACCATATTTGAAGTAATATATTCAAATAATTCGTAGCATGCTGTCTCAATACCATGTTTTGGTGAGAAACCATGTTGTGCGGAAGAAATTAATTTATTATTAAATATATAGTTAGATAATCGGCAAAAGTAAAGTTTTTCAAAAATTTTAGAAAAAACAG
>JAHWFO010018879.1:0-11253 GCA_023313115.1 Rhysida immarginata
CTGTCTCTCGTTGGCCTCGCTTAAAACCACGGTCTAGAATATTCTATTGTTAAAAAGTGGTATATGACAAAAAAAGCTCAGCGGCGGCGAATGGTAGCATTGCAAGCACATTGTAGAGAATGCCTACTTTGCTGCTGCAATGTTCGTAACGATTATTACTGAATACTCAATTTGTATAAGTAGCAGGAATTAAAGAGGTAAAAATCACTGATAACAGAAAGAAACAATTACAGTTATACAGGGTGATTACTAAAGAACTTCACACTTTTAAAAATTTATTACATCAAAACTATTCAGAATATAGACACACCACAAACGGATTCTTAAAGAAAAACTCTTGATATGTATTGTGACACAGTTAAAGATGTTCAATATGCCCCCCTGTAGTCAAATTCGTCCCAAACACGCATTAACATGTCTCCATCAATCCCACGTATCGCTACCGTAATGCGTTCTTTCAGCTCGTCTAGGTCACGGGGAAGGGTTAAGGTGAAGACCTTGTACTTGAAGCGATGGATTGGTCGAGCGGTGGACTGGTCGAGCAAACAATAACCTGGAACTTGCAAAGTGGCCACCGCGGAGCCCCGACCTCACATCTTGTGATTTCTTTTTATGGGGGTGTGTAAAGGACAAGGTCTTCACCCTACCCCTTCCCCGTGACCTAGACGAGCTGAAAGAACGCATTACAGTAGCGATACGTGGGATTGATAGAGACATGTTAATGCGGGTTTGGGACGAATTCGACTACCGCATTGATGTATGCCGTGTCACGACAGTGGGGCATATTGAACATCATTAACTGTGTCACAATAAACTTCAAGAGTTTTTCTTTAAGAATCCGTATGTGGTGTGTCTATATTTTTAATAGCTTTGATGTAATAAATTTTTAAAAGCGTGAAGTTCTTTTGTAATCACCTTGTATTTGCAAACGTGGATTCAGAACTTAACACTACTCTGAACAATACAGCAACAATAAGAATCCAACATAAAGCAACACGCCTCTTCAAATGAGTTCTTCAACTAATTTTTAACTTGTTCACCTGGGTTTCAGTTATAGACTAATAATCTATAATAAAGTTGAAGTTATCTAATTTGTAGCTCACAACTGGTCCAAAAACTGAAAAATACTGAACCCACTTTTGAAGTGGAGAGGCAGATGGCATTATGCTACACCCAACGTAAAAAACTTAAACACCTCTAACGAGACAAATACTGAACCCGTAAAGGTTTGTTAACAACCTTAAACAACATATTAAAAATCTTAATAATTGTTTTTCAACCCATCTCTTTTCGGGAGCATTCAGCATTCTACCTGTCATTTCCTCCAATTAATTAACATTAAAATAAATAAAAAAGAAAATTAATTGTAGGTCAACAGATTCGGTTAATGCAGAATTTTTATGTGGAATTTATCAAGAATTTATTTGAACATCCCAATAATTAAAAGTTGTAGAATATGTAAAACTTTAAAATCTCCAAGCTGTAATAATTCAAGCGATCCTTGTGGTAATAATGCATAACTTTAGATGAATGTTTTAAATCCTATGCTTAAATATATTTTCCTCTATAGTGTTTTCAAAATGAAAACGGTTTTGAAGTGAAATATCTTTCGACATGGTCGTACAAGCTTATTTACTGGATATTCGAGCACAAAAAAAAAGAAACTGAAGTATTTTTATTACAACGATAGTAAAGAGTCATCAGTCTCTTATATTTAGCTTAATGGTAAACAAAAGATTAACCCAGCTCCCTAAGTAAGGTATAGGAAAGCAGCGGGAGCCGAAGGACAAGGATATTTGTTCTCTTTAAAAGTGCAGTAAATAGTTGATTAAAATAGGATAAAAACAGATAACACTGTGGGAAATAAATATGTAAGAGGATAAATGGAGGAAGTGGGCGGTAAACCTTTGAGATATAAATAGAATAAAAAGTTGGATAAATGGCGGAAGGCACAAGTTTTAAGATTTTTTTATTTGTTGATTGTTAGTTTGGGAACTTTTATTTGTTATTAATTTGTTATTTTCATTTTGTTGCTGTGAACGTTTATTTTTTTCATATAATCTACATCATATTTTAGACATGATAATGTGTGTATTCATTTCTACACCTTTTGTCATTTCCGGTTGCTTAATATGTATGTTCCATGGCAGAAATTTATTTTCTACAATAACATACTTGTACCTATAAGTTAAGAAGTCAGACTGAACTATGCAAAGCGATACATCAGTCATAGTCACCTTTGGAGCCATGTCGATTTTAGTGACGAAAAAAAATTATTTTGGACGGCCCAGACGGTGTTCAGTACGACTGGCATAATTTGCATCAAGAACCAGCATATCTTTCACGACGTATTCTGGGCGGAGGATCGGTTATGATAACAGCTGCTTTCACCGAAGAGAGAAGTCTCAAGTGGCATTTGTTTCTCTACGGTCGAAGGCAACCGGCTACCAGGACATATTGGGCAACTTTCTCCTTACTCTTCGAGATCAATTAAATGAGCCGGAATTTCAGCAGGAGAATGCGCCAATAACTAATGCAGTATCAACTTTGGAATGGTTAAAATCACACAATATCACATCAATGAATTAACCAGTCTGCAGTCCTGACTTTAACCCGATTGAAAATTTGTGGCGTTATATGGTGCGAGTGATTTATGCTCATGGAAAACAGTATACTGTAATAGTGTCTACTATCTGAAAAGATCTATAAAGACCGCGTGGGACCAAATAACTCTACTAAAACTTCATGCTTTTGTGATATCCATGCCAAAGAGTCTCATTGATGTTATTGGAGTGACGGTACGTCCAACAAAATACTGATCCACAGAGTTTTAAAGATTCATCTTGGTCTCAATCGTTTTTTCCCGATCTTCATACAGCAAAATGCATTGTTTATTTTGTTTTGCAATTATTATTAATTTTATTTGAAATAGAAAAGGTTGACTATGACAATATACCTATGTATCACTATAACTTATTAAAATTTTTTAAATATAATTTGCTTATTTTCTGAATTGACCTGTCTCAAACTTTTTTCCACCACGGTATATGAATCATATGAGTTCAAGAAGCTTCTTCAAGTCATTTCAACTGATTTTTTAACTAGTTTATTTAGATTTCACTTATAGCCTAATTACCCTTAATAAGATTGAAGTTATGAAGCTTAGACCCCACCAAACATAGTTGGGCAACAAATGAATCTGTAGATATTTACAAAATTAACAAAAATTCATCTATCCAGAAAGAAAGAATATATTTTTTCTCTAAAAATTTTTTATCCATACAGAAATAAAAGTTATAATTTTTCAGCCCATCTCTGTTCAGGAGCATTCAGCATTCTTCCTGGTATCTCGTGCAATAATTTAAAATTAAAACCAAATACAAAAGAAATTTAACTGTAGTTCAACAGACTCCGTTAATGTAGAATTTATTTGAGTATCTCAAAAACGATTAGAAATTAGAAGATGTAATAAAATCTCCAAGCTGTACAAATTTTGCAAAAAAATTTGGTTTAAAAGTTGGAAAAACGCTTAAGTTTTAAAAGTTTTTATTTGTTGATGGTTATTTTGGAAATTCTTATTTTTTACTAATTTGTTCTTTTTATTTTGTTGATGTGAATGCAATTTTTACATATTATCAGTATCCTATTTTAAGCCGTATATTGTGTGTAGTAAATATTTTAAACAATGAAATTCTCAATTTGTCCTCTTTCAGTGATAAATCCATTTGACGTTACATCACTCTGACAAGTGTCACTTATGATACATACATTTATTTTCTTCAAAATACAAATTAAGGGATTCTCAAGAATGAAATGTTCTGTTTATGCGATCGGGGGTGGCAGATGGTCTTCTTAATACCGTCCTAACATAAATTTAAAAAAAAATCATGATGACAGCACAGCTGCTAACAGAAGAAATGAAAACTCCTAAAACCGTAATGAGTAGTAGGCGGCCTGGAGTACAATCCACGTGTTTGTGGATTTTAATAGAGTGTTCAGTTAGCCTTCTCCCCGCACAGCAACGCACCAGTTTATCAGGAAAGTTGTGGCAGATTTGCATCCCATACTTCAAGCAACGCTGTTCTCAGTTGGTTTAACACTTCTAATAGTGGAATGTGTCCAGGACCAGATCTCTCCAGAGAGTTTTCATGCGTGTTTAATTGGATTTAGGTCTTGGTAATGTGCAGGCCACTCCAATCGATAGACATCTTCATAATGCAGGAACTTATCCAACAACGACTCCAGGCGGATGGTTGTTGATGTCTACCAAATTCTAAACCCAGCATTTTCCGAAAACTCAGCTGCAGACCTAGAGCACCTTTCTGCTATTTTTAAATGGCGTAAAGAGTGTTCAATAGGCCATATGATTCTTTCGCACAGTATCGCAAGCCTTTTGTCACAACTAAACCACTGAGCAAAGTAAAAACGTTTAGTGTACAGGAGGGAAAAGGCGGGAGACAAAAATGATAATTTGAAAACTGTTTAATTATCAAAGTTCAAAGTTGAAGTTTGACCTCGGGTCAAACTATACATTAATAAATATCAGTTTTCTCTTTTTATTATATTCACTTTAATGAACTAGTGGAATAATAAAACTTCTGAATTTTAATTATAATGCAATATTCTCAAATTAAAATTCTTTACCCGTCTGGGTATTAACGCTTAAGGTTACTAGAGATTATTTGAAATCTAAAGCAAACAGTATGGACAGAAGCTATCTGCAGTATCTTGAATCTCCGGCACTTAAGCTGTCGTCTGACATGAGAGTGATCTTCTTTTATATACTAAGCTGTCTTCTGACATGGCTTTGGAATCACCTGCACGAGGAAGAAACCACCCTTGGCTAATGCAAGAGTAGGAATAGGAATCGCTGCTGGTCACCGCCGAAACACAGCACGGCAACCTCGAAGGGTAAAGCTTCTCGCCGGTGGGAGCTAGTGGACAAATAAAAGTACACATTAATTACCATCCAGTCAAAGCGCCAACCACAACGCTACACACACACACACAGCAATAATTCCAAAGTCTACTATCAAGGGACGCAAAGCTGCCTACCGAGCGCGGCAGAACGACTAGGGCCCCGTCGACACTACCTAACGCTAAAGGCACGCTGTTATTGCGATTTGACTCCTCTCTCTCCCACGAGAGCGAAGAATGTATTGCTTGCAACTTCACTACTCGGCCATGCTGGCCGGGTCCGTCTAGTTGGAGAGCATTCTCTATCTCTCTGGCACTGGACGTTGAAATGTCGTTTAAGCGTTCCTCAATGGAAAGCTCCTCTTCGTTTTCTGACTGTTGTACGTGGGTGCCCAAGCGCAAGCTTGACCACACACGGGATGCACATGAGCTGACAGTAGCGCATCAAGCACACATGTCGTCTTACACTATAGCAGGTTAAACCTGCTATAGCAGAGCAAACGCTTTAAAACTCTAAGTTAACCCAATATGTTAAGAGAGTGCAGAAATTTGCACGTTTAAGGCAGAAAACCTGACAACAGAATAGTGGAACTACAAACCAAAAATCAAAGGCTGAGATCTAAAGATCTCGGAAATCTAAAACAAAAACCACTGCACGAATTGTTCAGTGAGCAGAGCTTCCCTGAGCTAGCATAACGCCTCCGAAAAATCTTGGAGGACAACCTAAGATATTCGTTCAAAAGAAGGAATCGAATGTAAGAGTGGGCTTTCCTCTAGACCACCTCACAAGTAACAAACAAACCTTTAACACGCAAAACTCTTGCTTCCCAAAGTTCTCTGTTTAAAAACCCAAGGGGAATCATCAAACCAAACGGGAGAACCTTGCCCGTTACTTCATCTAATAAAAACCTTATCATGTGATAAGATATATAAGGTAAATCATAGTGCCTTTTAAGCGCTGCCCAACACCTCGAGGCAAACTTGCAATCGAAATAAATGTGACGAACAGTTTCAGGGAACCTGCACTCCTCGCACAACTCTGAATCGGACAAACCCCACCAATGTATGTTTCGCAGAGTAAAAAACCCCTGATGCAGGAGTCGCCACTGAGTGTCAGACCACCGATAATTGGATCTGACTGTATAAATTAATTCAAATACCTTAGACCACTCAGAATTTGGAAGAATTTGCACAAACTCAGGATCCGGTGCAACCTGTAACTTTTCCACAAACCAAACCTTCTTGAGGCCGCCCAACTGTGCTGGGTCGACCAGTTCCAAATCTTTCAAAACTCGAGTAAAAAGTGCCTTTAGAGAAAAATAAAAAGCTGAGTCTATATAGACTGCATGACGGCCGCTGAGTAAAGATGGAAGACCATACGAACGGAAAAACCCATCCAAATGCAGCGCAACCAGAGGAGCCCACCTAGGCGGAGGATGCTCAAAAAATCTAACGACGATCCTCAAAACAAAAGCAGCGATTTGATTATAAATGACTGGGACTCCAATACCGCCTCTCTTCCGCAGTAAACAAAGCAAGTGATCAGACACTGGATGCCTATTAATTTGAGGACCCTAGACATTTTACGAACTCTTTCTGTAGTACCTTCAGATCTGCCATCAAAGGCATAGAAAGAAGACACCGATAAGTAATCAAGGGGATAAGGTGCACTTTCAAGTAAGTCGCTCGGATAGCCATAGATACCGGAAAACGGAAGGATCTCGCCATTTTTTGCCTACACTCAGCTGCAATCGCACCCCATTAAAGGGTATCCACCGCAGGATTAAAGGAAAAAACATGGCCCAGAACATTACCAGAATGGCCTCACGACAAAGGAAAACTCAAAGAATCCTGAGACCAATTCCCCACAGCAATACCTTTAGACTTAGACAGATTTAACGTTGAGCCTGTTCACGAACTGAACGAAGTGAAAGCATTGTAAAGAACCCCCAGAGCATATGCATCTGCCGCTGTCAGAACGATATCATCCGCGTACGCAAGTGAAACAATTTTCAACGAGATGAGCGAAAGCGTATAGCCCTCAATCCCAGGGTGACGGTTAATGTATTTCAAAAGAGGCTCAATGTAAAGAACGTAAGGGAGAGGCGAAAGCGGGCAGCCTTGACGTACGCCTTTCTGCAACGGAAAAACCTCAGACGACAGGCCGTTAACTGAGACAAATGACTCGGATGGCGCATACATAGATTGCAAAAGCGAGACAAATTTATTAAGACAAGATGGCGAAAGATACTAAACAGAAATTCATGATTTACCTTATCAAATGCTTTTTCTTGGTCCAAACTCAAGACAGCCAATGACTCCTTACGCAAAAGAGCTTCTTCGATAATGCACCGCAAAAACACAAGATTGTCCGTCATACGCTGACCCGGGATGGAACACGTCTGACCAGGATCAAAGCACTCCGACACAACCAAGTTTAACCGCGACTGCAAGACCCCAGTAAAGATCTTGTAGTCTGCATTCAATAGCGTTATGGGCCGCCAATGGGAAACCAAGGACGGAGATGCACATTTGGGAAGTAAGATAATCTTGCCAACCGTGAAAGCTGCATTAATGCTCGACGGGACTGCCAAAATAGAATTATAAACCCGTATCAAAAAGTCCCCAATCACCGACCAAGATTTTCGTAAAATTCATATATAAATTCGTCCACTCCAGGGCTAGATGCATATTTCCTACCAGACGCAATGTATGATAAAACCTCCTGCTTTGAGAACCTTCTTGTTAAAACAGAATCCTCTGAATGGGAAAGAACAGGAAGCAGACGAATCCATTCAAGAATATTGTCCGACGGACGAAGCGGCGAAGAGAATAAATCTTTATAAAAGGCGTGAAAGACAGAAATAATATCTCCCTCTTCAGAAAAAGATTGACCATCAGAGCAAACATGAGGAACGAGACGCGCAGCAGCCCTAGAGCGCTCCTCCGCAAACGCATTAGAAGAAGCGTGGACAACCTCTTTTATCCACGTTGCTTTGGCACGAATGGCTGCCCCAGCCGCCCTCCGCACACTGAGCGCATTAATTTCAGATCGCATCTGCCTAATATCCCTCGCATAATCCCCACGGGGAGTAGAACGCTTCAGCGTGCCGAGGATCTGAATCAACCGCATAATATGATGACGCATCCTCCTCGCGGCAGCAATACCTAGTCTTCTGAAGAACTTCCTCAGTCTTGATTTAATTAACTGCCATGATTCCAATGTAGGGGTCAGAGGTGAAGAAATGCGCACAAAGAAAGAGGCGAATTTCGGAAAATTGCTTGGATCATCGAGCAAGGAGATATTCATAAACCATTGACTATCACATCCCCTAGAGGACCCTTCCGGCAAAGACTAAGACCACGAAATAGCATCATGGTCTGAGAACGACACCGGAAGTACCACCATTGTACTTGATTGGGACAAAAAAAGTGGATCCACCAGGAAGAGGTCTAATCGGTGCGATTGACAACAACCCCGGCTGAACGTATACCCAGGATCATCTGTATTTAGAGTAGGCCAAACATCAACTAGCTTATTTTGATCACAAATAGTAAAAACAGGACCAGTAGAAAAAACATTACGGACATCAGGATGTGAATTGAAATCGCCCGCTATCACCAAAGGCAAAGTAGTAAAAAAGAAAGGCGATAACTCAGACAGAAAAGCACGCCGTTCCCTTATTGAGTTAGGAGCATACACATTAATAAGACGAAACTTAAACTTTAGCAACGAAATGTCAAAAGAAATTACCCTCGAATCTAAATCACGTTCAATCGCATCCACCTGAAAGTTCGGATTAAAGATAATAATGGCTACACCACAAGAATGCGATGAAGAAGAATTAACAAAATATTTAGCCGATGGAAAAAAAAACTATAGAAAAAACGCAAACATTGTTTGATGCCAGGATTGCTCAACTTAATTTCTTGCAGTAACAGAACATCTGGGGAGTGAATCTGAACGAACGTGGCAAGAATATCCTGCTTAAAACGAGAACACAACGAACAGATGTTGAGAGAGATGTATTTAAACGTCATTATTAGGAAGCTGGGTAGAAGAATTGCCTTCATGATTACTCGCTAGTGATGGAACATTATCAGAGCTTTTCTTAGCATGCCGATGTTTGGAACGCCTATTTTTGGACCTACGGTTTCGGGAACGGCTGCGTGACGGTTGGGACTTATCCGACCTTGCTGGCGATGGCCTGCCATCGTATCCAGAAGATTGCGAGAATGACTTTCCCCGCTGAAGCGCTGGAGAACCACTTTCAAGCACAACAGAAGCAGGCTTTTGGTCATCATTAACTTCCATAGGGTTGTCTTCGTCAATTATTAATTTATCATCGGATGAATCGCCAGAGATCACATCTGACACATCATTAGAGGTTATAATCTTAGAGAAAGGTGTCTTTTTCATTCTTCAGGCAGGGCATTCCCTGATTCTACTTCAAGGCAAGACAATTTAGGCTTTTGCCCACCAGAAGAACGCTGTCGTGGCGATGGGGTGCGACTCCTTTTGGAGGAGGATCGCAATGCTGAACTATCACCAGAAGAATGGTACGGCGGCAACACAGGAAGCTCTGGGAAAGACTCATAATTTTCTGAAGAGATCGTTAACACAATCTCCTTTTCTTTAGCTGGTTGCTCAAAAACATGAGAAGACGAAGGCAATCGTAAAGCTGGGGCGTAAGGACACGAATGAGCTCGGCTCACAAATCTCTGACAGTGTTCACAGTTTTTTAGCAAAGGGCAGTCATTCCTAACATGATCCATACGTTTGCAGTACCAGCATGAGCGGCGCATTCCTGGATAAGATACAAACGCTCGCTCACCGTGCACCATTAAGGAGTCTGGAATGTCCTTTTCCAAGTTCATTTCGATGTTAATCTCTCCGGTCTGCAAATATGCTGGATCTTTGTTCTTGATCCTGGTCATCTTAAGAACTTCACCAAATTGAGTAAACACATTGAGAATGTAGGCCCATGCCACCAAAGGGGAGATACCCCGCACTAAAATCACCAATCGAGATGTATTCTAGGGAAACAAATTAATCCTGATGTAATTAACTGTAACAAACTTAGCCTCAATAATTTTCCTAGCAACTGACTCAGTTGCTGCAAGCAAACGGTACTCCGTAGCAGAAAGTTTCTGGAGACAGATGACTGCTGGATGATCGTTCGGCAGGAACTCTGGCACGTCGATCTTGGACAGCAGGGCCTTCATAAACTCCGCCACGTTGAAGGCTCTCTCGCAGGTTACGAGAATCATCCTCTCCATGGTCTGCAGTCTTCCGCTGGGCACAGACGACGCCGGTAATGGATGGACGGGTCGCGAGCACCCGGGGCGAGCCTGGGATCACGTACGCCGACAAAATCCAATCAAAGTATGCACAAAAAAGTCACTTACAAAATCCACCAGAAATTAAATCCTCTCTCTCCACAATAGCGAAGATTTAAGCTCCGACAAATTAGCTGCTTGACTGGGATGAATGAGTCCTTTTATTTTTACAGACTTGGCTGCATCCTTGGCACTGGATGAAAGAAAGTCATTAGTAGAATCTTTCTTCAGCACTACGTCACTCTCAGCTCCGCTATAATTATTAATATTAATTTTTTGTCCATATGTCCTTATATTATGCGGAACAATTATGGGGTCGATACTATCTGTTAACTTAATTTTAACAGCTGGAGGGGGTCGCGTAACGAGAGAATTATAAGGCTTACTTGGTTCGGCGCCGTTCCCTTTCGCCGAGGCAAAACGCCCGTGTCGAGCAGCCTTCTTCCGATACGACGCCTTCCTTCTCCCTCACGGGCGGCGGTTTTCGTATCGCTCTCTTCTGGAAACTTGTCACTGGCTGGCAGTTCCCATACCGGCGACGTTCGACAAATTTTCCCTCGTACTTCGCCTTGTGCGAGTCTTACTTCCCCGTCGCCCACTATTCCAAACCGTACGCTCCAATTTCCCTCGTATCTTCTCCATGCAACTCTCTCGACCCTCTCGACTTTTCTTCACCTTCCCCATAGAGATAGATATATACCAGAGGTGGAAACTCAATGCTAAATCAAGGGACTTGGGATCAAGTGCTCGCCAGGGCGGCACTTTGATTCCCTTGAAGAATAAGCAGACGACGTTGTTGGTTAATATGGCATTTCCAACGTTCAGTGTCCTTAAACAGAGCGCGCGTTTCATATTAAATTTTAATTTTCACACTATTCTTCTTTTACTCCTGGAGAGTGCTCTTTCAATAATAATAATAATAATAATAATAATAATAATAATAATAATAATAATAAATTTTAAAATGAAAAAAAATTATGCCCTGCTACACCTTTG
>JAHWFO010018882.1:0-15721 GCA_023313115.1 Rhysida immarginata
TTTTAGTTTCTTGCATTTTACTAGCTTTCTACCAAAGTTATGAAAGACTCGAGTTCTATTTATCTGAACCAATCGAAATTGTGAGCGATATAGGAAACAAAAATCTTCCTATAAGCAAACTACCAAACATAATCGTTTGTAGTGACCTTTCTGCTTTTGTAAACAGTAAAAAAAAAAGTCTTGGTTATTGTCTTTTCTATACGGATACTCTGAAAGAGGATATTAATTTTTATGACTATAGTAATATTACAGGATCCATAGAATTATTACCTCAGGCAAGTATATTATTACCTTTAAAGAATAATATTATATTTATCTAAATATTATATTTTAAAAGAAATAAAATTCTGTAAACATTCCAGAACTAAAAAAATAAGCTTAATATCAATTTTAAGCTTAACATTTATATTTTACTAGAAGCGAACCCACCCGTTTGTATAATCGGGAAATAACCCATTGTTAGATAACCCATTGTTAGATTTTTTCTTTGTTGTGACAACGTCCACCGCAATAACGTATATTAAAGATAGACTCCGAATTATATTGTTAACAGCGGCAAAAAGTGAAGCAAATTGAGCCATGATAGTTCTGGCAGGATTGAGCCGTGGAGTAATTAGCTGTCTGGCTGCTTTGTTTTAGAAGATTTTGGGCCTGAAGAATAATTAATTCAAAACCATTCCTCAAAGTTAAACTGCGTACAACTGTACAAACAAACAGACAAGAAAAACGATCAGGAATTATTTTTTACAGAAATAAATCATAAATACGTAACTAAAATGAAAATACGTAACTGAAAGACAATCGAAACGAAATTGAAATTGAAACCATGATCGAAAAATTGTTTATAAAATATAATAAAATACTTCAAATACAAAGTAAACAAAAATTTAAACTTATCACTCCGTGATCGGCGTGTGAAAGAATTATTAATCAGCTACTCTTGTGTTTAGCCATGTGTTTTCCATCATCTTCACTCACTTTCGGCCATGACAGTTCTGGGCATGGAGTTTCCCAATTTGCCTCAAGTTACAACAATAGGATTCGGAGTCTATCTTTAATATACGTCATTGGTCCACCGTCGCTGATTTTATATAAATGATTGTAATCACTTAAGAGCTGTTAGCATTGACAACAATAGACGTAACAGCTTAATTTTTTGCGGTAGCATGTTAAAACAGATGCGGACAGTTTTACTTGTACACGGATGCAGAAACCAGTTATGCATCATTACTTAATTAACGTATCATAATTAACAGAGAATTTTATCAAGTCGAACATAAAGTATACAAAAGTCGAGCGATTTTAGGGTGTTTCTAGTCGATGTTTAATTTCATTTTTGTACTAGTTAGAAGGCCAACTGAATGAATTTGTCTATCCATTATTATAGCAGATTGAGCGGGTAGATCGACAAAGCAATTGGAACAGACGTCCTCCAAGTCCAGTCAACAATGGATAAGTGGTAAACAATACGTAACATGATATTCAAAAAATGACTTGTGAATATGAAACTATTGATGTATTGCATGCCAAATCTTAGCTGTTACTGTTAGAGCACATACAATTAACTTGAAAGATTCGACGAAAACTCTGAAAATTCCATACACGCAAGCTAAGAATTGAGTGACCCGGTGGAGTAACCAGGCAAGCAACAGAATATAAAATTTGTTAAATGCGTCTAGAAATATCAAGTATAAGTTATGCACTGAAACAATTTTAATTCTTAGGGAAAAGTTCTTAAAACAGAGAACGGATATTTATAAGAGAAAAGGACGAGACACAAAAACCCTGGAATACAATAAATAATAGTTAATAAATAAAAATGAAAAATAAAATAATAATTAACAAATAACAAAATAATTAAACAATATATAAGTAAAATCAAAATAAAACTAAAAAATAAAATAAAAAGCTGATGTTTCGGATAGAGACTATCTTTTTTCAAAGCAAAAAGGATAATTCTCTAAAGGTAATAAGAATATTAGAGAATTATCCTGAAGTTATGAAAAAAGTACTAATGGACGCCTTTATATATACTTGGCATAGGGAACAGTAAAACGGTATTGGCTGAAAAAGCAGAAGAGGAATTTGAAGACGTGCTGGGATAGGCCAGGAAGGAGGACAAAAAGGAGGTAATAAGAGGGCAACGAAAAATAATGCAATAGGATAACACATACAAAATTAAAATCATAAAAGAGTTTAGGAATGATAGGGTGTCTAGCAAAACGGTTTCGCAAAATTCCCTAGAAAAAAAAAATTATCCCTGAAAAAATCCCTGACCGATCCCGGTTACACAATTATTTTGACAAAGCCCGGTCGCTAGTCACTCTGTAAAATACTATCGCATAATAAAAAGGTCACTAAAATAAAAGACTACAGATAGGAGAATATTACGTCATAACTTTTCCCTCTTTAAATGCAAACTGCAATGTGCGGCCAGTAATTTACATAATAACATGGGTCTAGGCAAGGCAGTGGGTCAAGATATACGTAGTAGAATAATACAACAATTTAGCAGCAAGCCATCTTCTCAGTGCGAAATAACCAGGAATTTTGGACTTTCATCATATGCAGTTCATAATATTATTAATAGGTACTGGACAAGCGGAAATACCACCGGGCGTAAAGGGTAAATACGAACACCAATTCTGACTGCTCGTGGTCTTCGGTTTTTCAGGTGTCACGGCATTTAAAATAAACATTCAACAGTGACAGAAACTGAAGAATGGGCTTGAGGTTTCTAACAAAAACCTGTATCGTTGAATACCGTTCTCCCCTACATCACAAAATGTAAGTTGAAGCTTTATTGTTCAAAAGGAAAGGCGTGCGTAAACACACTGCAGAAATGTAGGCGATTGGCATGCGCCCGTCTGAAATGGACTGAGCACAGTGGCGACATGTTTTCTGGTTCGATGAGACTACATTTACGTTTGTTGTTGGCAAAAAATGTTCAAAGAGGAAAAGGACAATCCTACATGTTACCGATCTTCACTAATGGTCTGGGGCTGCATTAATGCCAATAGATTGGGAGACTTCCACATCTGCAATAGCACTGTTAATGCACAAGCATATGTTGGAATTTTAGAAGAACATGAAAAGAGGTGGCTGTACTCTGTCCAATGATAGAAAAGCTGGGCGTGTCCAGTTAAATTTCCAATTTCAATTGTTAATCATTGTTAATTTTATTTAGCAACAATGTTTAACAATTAAAATTGAGAATTTAATTAGACACGCCCAGTTTTTCTTTCGTTGGACAGCGTGTAGAATTCATTTCTCATATTCCGCCAACAGAGGGCGTCCAATATTCCTTGGGCGATAATAATTTTCATCTCTTTCCAGGCTTTGTTGCTTTATTTACAACTATTTTCTTAAAAATTCTCTTTCTATGCTTTGGTGTTTTATTTCCCACAATAGTATAGTTACGTTACTGTGGTGATAATGCCTACACACTAAAGAAAACCCATCGCAATCACCACACGCCTAAAGAAAACCCATTGGCAAACAAACATGACATCACAAACTGCATCATGAAACCAAAATTCCATAGAGATGAAGGAAAAATGAATTTAATTTTAAAATATTATTGTGGAAAAAACCCGAAGTTGGGATAACCCCCCCGCCCCATCACCCCCAACACGGCCAGAAGTATCCATAACAAACAGTGGTTCCTGGGTATGACTTGCAGGGACGGAATCTATGAAGGGACAGTCAGAAAGAGCTTGGATTTTAGTAATAGTAGATATGTTGCCTTCTCCGCAACATCTTTTTGCAACTCATCCCTTTCTATTACAACAAAGTAAGCTAAACCCCACACAGCTCGCGTTACATGACAGTGGCTACACAACAGAGAAATTGGGGTTATAAATTGGCATGCCTGCAGTCCTGATTTATCCCCAATAGAGAATATAATGCGAATTATTAAAAGCAAGTTACGTCAAGGACGACTCCGAACAGTTCAACAGCCAAAAAGTTTCGTAGAACAGGAATGGCGACAATTTCCCGTTGCAACGGTACAAAGATTGGTTGTAGGATATTTCCCCTAGAGCCTTAACTGAAAAATGGACACTCAACCCACAATATTTATCGCCAGATCACAGCCACTCATTTAATATTCTAATTTTAAATTTGTACTGAAAATAGGTATCGGAAATTTTCTTAAGTAATAAAAATAGCGAATGTTAAGAAACCACAACAAAACAACTTTTAACAAATTAAACTTAAACTTGTATTAAGTAAAAAATTAAAAATAATAATACTAGAGTATAAAAACAACTAGAAAACAATAACACAAATATTTGGAATTCAATTCAGTCTAATTGCATCACCTAGCCCATTTAAAAATTCTGGCAACGTCTTCCTCTTCTGCACATAATCTCGGCACAGGGTCTTATGCCGTTCGTGTTGGTCCCTCGTGGAATGTTTTATTCTCTTCTGTGGAGGCTATCCGCAAGCTTTACTTGAGAAGAGCAGCCTCTACCAAACTTTGGTCTTTTCGGATGTTTTCAATTGCCTTCCAAATAGTCGGATGGGCATGCCCCGCCAAATGGTTGAAAGAACGATTCAAGCTCTCGCACAAATTATTAGTGCGGTCCCCGCCGTCGAGTGTGGCTTGGTGAACATTCCACAGCCACGGCGGAAACAAAGCTGGAAACGTTCTGATGTGCAGCGGCGTAATAGTGCCGTCGAGGCGAGCTGGAGACTGGATATGGCGATAAGCCTCCACGTAAGTACTGCAGAAATAATCCAGCAGCTCTTGGAGGCCTTCAATGTCGGGCATATTTTGCCGCAGATGATCCATACCATTAGAAACGCCATATATTGGCAAGAAAGCATACCCATCTAACATACCGCAAAAGTGCCTAACTCTCTCGTCATCCAGATGGATCTGTTGCAAACCCAGACCCTGAAGTTTTCACCATGTGCTCTGGGTCTAGGTGGTAAAAGCAGGCACGGCATTCAACCTCAGTGTAAAACAAAAAATAAATAAATAAAAGGAAAGAAAAATAAAAAGTTATAAACAAAGAAAGAAAAAAGCGAAAAAAATACCTGTGGTCCAAGCGTCAATGCTACAGCGTTGATCGCAGCACGTTCGAAGTCAGTCATCATGGTTGTTGGGTCCAGACTGAACTAGAAAGGAAGCCTTGATGTACCCACAAAGGTCATCCAAAGAAAATTGCCTATTCTTGGTGGAAGGAAATTTGATTGATGATTGTCTGAATTCGTATTATATCACATAGTAAGCCAAAAAAAACGAAAATCTTATGAAATCCAGTAATCTGGGAAAATTGGCATCAAGGATATGTCTTGGATTACGATGCCTTTTTCTATGTAGAGAATGTTTTAGAATGCCAGAGACTAGATCATTATCATGATTTACCATAAAAGGCAGCACGGCTTTTATGAGCTCTTGAACATATTTCCCGACATGGGCCATATTGAAATCATTATGAATGGAGTAGTTGCGAGCAGATCTCCTATCTAATTGTGCAATAGTCCTTAGGGTAACGTTCTGGAAAGTTTGGAGTTCCTTCCATCTTGTCTTGCAAATTGTAGCCCAGACGGGCATGCCATATAGCAAGATGACACGTACAATCATTTTGTATTACAGTAGTTTTTTATCAACACTGAGGGTACTGTTACCACCCAACAGAGCAATTAAGCTAAACTTTACTTTTTGGCATTGTTCATCGCATAAGTCACATGTATATTCCATGATAGTTTTGAATCAATAACAGCGCCAAGGTATCTATAATTATCAACCCATTCCAAGTATTTGCCATATAACTTTCTCTTTTTCTTCTTAGTGATAAACATTGCTTTGCATTTGTCGACATTCAGTTTTAATCACCACTTGCTAAACCAGATTTCACATTCTTTAAGGGCTTTCTGCAAACGTGATACAACAACACTAGGCTGGCGTGCCCATGTCAGTATAGCAAGCAGCATCATCCGCATAAAAATATAGCTTGCAGTAAGAGATTTCAGGGAAGTCACGTATATAGTAATTGAACAGAACTGGCCCAGCACTGATCCTTGTGGGACACCGCCAATTATCTCAAAGGTATTAGATAATTCACCTCCAACTCTGGCCTGAAAAGACCTGTTGGACAGAAAAGAGTGAACTAGACTAATTAAATCATGTGGAAAACCATCAGTTATCATTTTATAAATAAGGCCTTCATGCCAGACCTGATCGAAGGCTTTATGAACATCTAAGAAGATGACGCCGCAATTCATCGAAAGATTAAGGGGAGTGTTAAGATCTGCTATAAGTCCCCAAACTTGGAGCTGGCAAGACTGTTTCGCCCGAAAACCAAATTGTTCTGCACAGATGAGAGTATTGGTTGTGCAGAAATCTAAGAATCTTGTGAAAATTGTTCCCTCCAAGACTTTAGAAATAGAGGACAGTAAGCTGATGGGGCTGTAGCTTACAGGATTTGCAGGATTTTGACCGGGTTTATGAATACTTAGAAGAAACGACTGTTTCCATGTATCTGGAAAGTAACATTTATCCCAACAGTCGTTTATAATTTTAGGGATATCACCAGTTACATTTTGCGGTAAGTTTTTAAGGCATTGTTTTTAATAGTGTCTTTATCTGGTGCCTTCTTTTTCTTGAGTTTCTTAAATAATCTCATCTACCTGTATATTATGTTTGGCCACATGTGGCTATTGTTGTAATATTTTGTTATGCTGCTTTCTACCATTTTGGATATTTCTATACTCTGTGCAATAAAAGAAAAAACTGGCGTGATGCCAGAATCTGCTATTAGCCAATCAGAAGCCTGGCTGAACGCTCAACTAGGCTTATGATTGGCTAATAGCACATTCTGTCACCACGCCAAGTTTTTTCTTTTATTGCACAGAGTATAGTCCTTCTGGACGATCATCCTTTGGAGTCACAAATTGTTCTTTAAGCGAATCAGCAAAAAGCTGTGCTTTGTCTTGGTCATTAGTTATAAAATATCCATTGGTGTCTAAAAGCGGTGGTATGTCCATGATAGTCCTGGGTTGACAAACTCTTCACCTTCTCATTCCATCTCTCGTTTCAAAGTTTATTTACTTCCTCATGTACTCTTGTAAGTCGTGTATATTTGGTTTTAAGCCAAGGCTCTCGTGTTCGGTGCCATTGCCTCCTTGCCCTGTTTCTTTGGTCTATTAGATACTTGACTGCTGGAGTAAGATCGAGATGATCAGGCCGTTTCACGTCTACTGGAGAAGCACAAGCATTGATGGCATCGGTAATACGAGTGACCCTTTTAACATTTATGTCTCTCTCCTCCGCACTCTACACGTCATTGAGTAGATTATGACGCGAATGGATGGCACGAAAGCAAACTGCTTTTTCCGAAGTAGATCATCGGCGAGACAGTGGACCTTGAAACAGTTGAGGATTGTTTTCTCCAAAACTTTGGACATCGACGGGAGCAGACTGAGGGGTTGGTAGCACGCAGGAATTGCAGGATTTTGCCCCTGCTTGGGGATACTTAACAATAGATTGCTTCCAAAGTATCGGGAAGTAGGTAAACTTCCAGCAGTCGCTTATGATATTTGTGATGTCATTAAAAATGTTGTTCCTTAGGGCATTATTACTTACCTTGTCTCTTCCTGGAGCCTTCCTCAGTTTGAGATTTCTGATCATGGTAGCTATCTCGCCGGTCTCGATGTTAATCTTCTATGTAAATTGCGGGACATCATCAAGCTTGATAAGACCATTTTCCACACACTGACATGAGTTGACTCTCAGGATTATTTTTATCAGGAGTAACAAACTGCATCTCTAGGGAATCTGCAGTTAGTTGTGCTTTATCCTCATTAGTTTGGACCTTATTACCTTGAGGGGTGCGAAGTGGAGGAAGTGTATCATTCTTCTTCTTCTGCAGAGCCCTAGCCATTCTCCAAATGGAATTGTCGTAAGCCGACGCTTGTCATTCCACCTAGCATTGCGTAACTCTCTTATTTCTTCCTGGACTCTTCGACATTTGGTTTTTAGCCAAGGTACACGATAACGTTGCCAAAGCCTACGGGTCCTCTTTCTTTCTTGCGATCAAGTGTTGGATTCCTGGGGTAAGCATAGTTTGATGAGGAGATTTATTTTCCAATGAATAGGCACTATTTATTTGCCTGGTGATGTCAACACGTTGATCGATGTCTCCTGTACAGTTTGCTCTATCGAGTTGGCCGTCATGGTCCTTGAGGATTTCTTTGAAGAGCTTCCAATCTTACTGATGCTTGACTTCTTCTCTGAAATTGATATTGACATTGTCAAAGTTTAACGCCACAGGCTTGTGGTCAGAAGAAAGGTCATCAATCGTGAAGATGTTGTATGGCTTGAAGAAACCCTTCATCAGTGAGATAACCAACACGTCATTTACAGGGGAATGGTCACAATAGTAAGTGTCCTCCACTGGCCCTGCAGCAATGATGTCATCCTTACTTTGTATATACCGGTATAGAATCATGCCATTGCAGTTCCGTGTTCTGGAGTTCCAGCTCGAGTAAATTCGTTCATCACATTTTTTCTTTTAGAAAATAAAAATGATAAAATCTTTACCTCAAATAATTATTTGACTTGCAGCCATTAAAGTTAAGTTATAATTTAAACCTTGATAAATTATGATAATTTAACTTTTTCTTAGCTTTTTATTTTAACCCGGGCATTATTATTAAACTAGGTTTTTTTTTATTTAGTAGGTAAAAGTGGGAAGTTATTTTATTACTTCTTTTTTGGCTACTTGTCATTTAAACTATATATATATTTATTCATTTCCCAATGTGTATTTTGGATGGATTTAGAAATATCTCAACAGCAATGTTCTTTGATTAAATAATGTGTACACATTCTGATATAGTAATTTTCTTATGGATATTTTCCTTATAAATGTTTACTTCTAAATCATTTTCTTTTTGCAAGCTGAACCCAATTAGCTTGATTAGAAATTTGGTTAATATTTTCTTTTGTTGACACTTCTGTTGTCAGGCATTGCATCTGTGATGTTTATACATAGATCCTATTAATTTTAGAATTTAAGCTATATAATAAGATAAATTTTGTGGAATTTTTTTTTAGATAGCTTTATTTAATGTTATCAACAATGTTTATGAAACATATTTATTGTTGTTATTTCTTTTGGAGTTGTTCCATAATTTACATAGTCATGCTCTGAAGTGTGCCCTTCAATCGTCGCGGCGTGCTAGCCGTGTGCTTCTTGACTGTTGCCTCAAGAGCATAAAAGCTTCAACTTGAATAAATTTCATCACTGCTCCTCCACTCTTCCTTTTGGCCATTATGCTGCCATGAAGCTCCTCCATCTTCCTCATGAGTGAGTGGATAAGTGATTAGTGTGTTTGCCCCCCCCCCCCTCTTGGTATCTCCTGGGGGAGGTTCTTTTTCTCTTTCACACAAAATACTTTATCGATTTAACCATGGAACACATGGTTGATGTGATTGCCGATGGCCCCTTCGCCTTCGGCATGTTTATGAAGGAGGTATATGCCAAAACGGGTATACCTCCGGTACCTCCGTCGGGTCACCCCGCTGTTTTTGTTCTGCAGAGGCTTTCTCTGACAGAGTCGAAGATGCTCTGCAGGCAGCAGAATATTGCAGATCGCATAGTGGCTGCGGACTTTATCAAGGTTGGGCAAACCACCGTCCACCTGAGTTACGCCGAACCCAGATATGTTCCAGTTCTTATCCGGGGCGCATGGCCACTGATGGCTGAGAAAATATTTACAGAAAATATCTATGTCGGACTACGGGGTGGTGCGAAGAATCTCGTACCCCCTGCAGACGGATTCTCCTCTTCAGATGACGGGTGACATCGTAGTCTACATGGAGCTTCATTAAGACATTCCAGAGTTCGTTGTAATGCGCGCAGTTAAAGTCTCCGTGTCTTACAAGGGATAGAGGCAGTGCTGCTGGTACTGCAAAAAGACTTCCCACGTTCGGAAAGACTGTCCTCTCCTTCGGAAAGACTGTCCTCTCCTTCAGGAATGTGATTCCTTCCACAAGACCGTGCACAAATTCCACCAGTGCCAGGAGAGGTCAGACGCTCTATCAGCAGCCCCAACGCCACTGCCTCGAGGAATGTCGTCCCAGCAACCAGCAAAGATGACTTCATCGGCCAAGTCACCTGAGCCGAGTAGAGCAACAGCGCCTTGTCCTCCACCGAGGAAGTCGAAGGCGACCCCACTATTGTTGCCTCCTCCTTCACCAAGGAATTCGAAGTCGGCCCCACCAACGTCGCCTCTTCCTACGACTCCTGGGAAGGAGATGCCGACTCCCCCTCCTCGGCCTCATGTGGTTCAAGAGACTGTTCCTTCACGTCCACCTTCGCCTGATGTTTCCCCGATGGTGGAGGACTGCCACTCTGCAGAAGTCATCTTAGACGATTCGTTGTCCTCTGAGTCAGTGTTTGATGTGGAGGAGTTCCTGCTCTTCCTTCACCTGCTCCTTCATCGGCATCGCAGCCTCTTTGAATCGTCTGTGCGGCTACGCCTGGTAAAGTTTCATCCTCTGCTGGGACTTCCAAGCCATCAGCGTCTGCTCAGCGGGATCTTCTTGCGACGCCTAAGAGCCCACGCAAGAAAAAGGCCCGACGTCATCGTAGCAAGAGGGGCGGGATTCCTGTTTCCTCTTCATCTGAACAAGACAGCTGCGTAGACCATCATCATCGCAGCCCCTCTTCCGCTTCGGGACGTGCTCGCTCCCCTAGACGGAAGACATCAGAGCTTCCTCCCTCGACCGTGAGGCTCAATTCTCCTTCAGATACAGGTCAGTCCCCGTCAGCTTAAATTCACAGTGAAGGTCTTTTCTCTAAACGTTCGTTCCCTTGGTTCGTCCTTCAAGCAATCGGTTTTGTCATCATTCGTCGCCCTGGACAGGCCAGATATTCTCCTTCTTAAAGAGGTGAAGCTTGCTGCTTCGCAACAGCTTGCTAACCTCCCTGGCCTTCGCAGTCAATATCCATCTGCGCAGTTCTTCATCAACTCATCTTCGCCACATGGACAAGGGGTTGCTACCATCATCTTCAACCCCTCCATTGTGGTGTCGAACTGCGTCTATGACTGTGAGTGCAGGGTAATTTCTTTGGACCTCCTGCTATCTGGTCTCAAATTCCGATTGCTTAATGTGTATGCCCCGTGTTTATCAGCAGAGAAACGGACATTCTTTGAAGAACTGGACTTCTACCTGTGCTCGTCCTTGGCTGCAGTGGTTGCTGGGGACTTCAATTGCCATCCGGATGAGAACAACATCTTTTCATCTGGGTACGTCTACTAGTTGTGCCAGCGGAATGCACTATTCGATCTGTGGGCGTCTTCTTCCTATTCCAACCAAAGGGGGGCCACCTTTCACCAAGGGCCCTCTGTGTCATCAAGGTTGGACCTTTATCTAGTAGACGCCACTTTCGCTGGTGCCCCTGGTTCCATGGAGGTCATTCCTTGTTCTTTTTCAGACCACAGTGCCATCAAGTGGTCCTGGAACCCTCCATTCCCTGCCTCCTCTGCAGGTACTACCTCGGACAATCGGTTCCTGAACGTTTCTCTGCTTGACATCGATAAATACAAGGGAATGTTCGTTCGGTTTGTGGAAAGACACCTTCACAACCTGCCTCCGTCGATAGCTTCGTGGCTTTCATTAAAATTAAAGATCCGTCGCTTCTTTAGATAGATTGGGTGTGATGCGGCTAGACGCAATCGGCGCCATCTCCTCATGCTCCAAGAAATTCTGCGCCTCCTCCGCTGTTCTATCCCGAAGGGGGCTTATGCTGATGACATCCGCCAGGTGAAGAGCGAGATCAATGCTCTAATGATCCGCAAGGCCGCCGGCGCAGCTCTCAGGGCCAAACTGTCCTGGGCGTCTGACGTCCGGAATATGTCGTCAGCTGCGTTCGCTGAGGAGAGGCGTCGCGCCAACAAGAAGAGGTGCCATCGTTTGGTGGTGGAGAATGGGACAGTGGAAACCGAAGCTGACATCCTGTCGGCTTTTCACTCCCATTTTTCATCATTTTTTGGCCACCCAGTCTTTCCATCCTGACGCAACGATGAAATGGATCGAGGCACTTAGACCTTTCACTGCTGATGCTGACCTGTCAATTATCCGTCCCTTTTCCAGAGATGAAGTCAAGAAGTTTCTGTCGATGGATGGCCGTCATCAGTCCAGCCCTGGATTAGACGGCATCCCGTATTCGTTCTATAATGCGACTTGGAAACTTCTTGGGCCTTTCCTGGTCCAAGTTTTCAACTCGATCCTCAAGGACACTTCCTCTATCACGTCGGACTTTACCGCGGGGAGAATCATCTTACTCCCCAAGGTACCGAATCCTGAACTCGTCACCCAATTATCACAGCACTGTATGCTTCTGCCACATCATGCGTTGCGATTAATGGCTCCAATTCGCCTTTCTACGATCTGTCCAAAGGCGTCAGGCAGGGGTGTCCCATCTCTCCCCTCTTATATATATTCTATTTGGAGCCATTACATTAAAATTTCTTAATCGCCACCCAGATGTCGGGGGGTATGTCGCCAGCTGCTTCCATCAACATCCTTATGCTGGCATATGCTGATGACGTAGTGTTATTTGCATCTGATGCATATTCCCTGGGCATCTATAAAGAATCCTTCGATCTCTTTAGTACTTCGATGGGGAGTTCCATGAATCTCTTCGAGTCTAAAGGCATTGCTGTTGGGAAGTGGACAGTGGACTATCTTCAATCCTTCCCAATAACGTTGTGTGAGCAAATTACAGTGCTGGGATACGTCTTTTCCTTTCTTCCCGATATGGCCTCTCATCACTGGCAGCAAGTTATTGATAAGTGTTTGTCTCGCTTTGGCAAAAATTTTCGTTTTTCCACCTCGATGTTTGTCAAGGCGAGGTTCAACAACACACACATTTTGCCTCTGACTTCTAAATGCCTATTCGCTTTACCATCTCCTCAGCTCTTGAAGAAAGTGCATGGTGCAGTTGTTGACTGTATCTGGGGGTATGCAGCAGTCTGTCACCCTGTTCGCGGGGAACTGCTGTTTATCCCCTTTGATGGAGGATGCCTGGGCCTGCCTAACTTCCGACGCTACCTCATTGCGGCCAGAATGGCTGCTTTGATCCGGGTCTTCCTCTTTCCCCCTGCCATCTGGGCCAATTTTCTCTTCCTGCACCTGCGTCTCTTCTTTAAGGTGAATGGGCTACCAGTTCCGACTTCGCTGCCAGTGACTATCAACCTACGATCTCCTGGGTTTTACAACCGCATCCAGCGAGACCTAGCGACCTTTGTTCTCGACTTACGTCAGGTAGACCCACAAGACTGGGGGAGCCTTCGTCTATCTTGGTTCTTCCAGCAGGTCGACCGGGGTGCGTCTTCTGACATCGTGTGCTGGCACCCCCAGTATCCATGGTCAACCATCAAGTCTTTCGCCTTCGAGAGGACTGTAGTTAATTTCCATGGCGCCTGCTGCACCATGGATTCTATACTCTCCAGCGGTTACATCAGTAGGGATTAGTCAGTTCTGCTGGTTGCCTGCTTTGTGGGTCTCCTGAATCCATCGACCATGTCTTCTTCGAGTGCCCGTTCGCACGGTCTATCTGGGATCGCCTTTCGTCATACGTTGGTCTGAGAGTCTTCTCCATCCAGTCAGTGCGATTTCTCATGGACTACTCCACCGGTGCTGCGTACAAGCTGGACCTAGCCACTTCCATCGCCTTTTTCAACAGAGCTTTGGTTGGCCCGTCAGAAGCGATCTGATGGTGTTCATCAGCCAGCCTCAGCCATCTGGAGGATGGGCGCCATCCATCTCAGGTCCTTCCTTTATCTCGAATGGCATCAGCTTGGCCCAGCTACGTTCCAGAGACGCTATTCATCATCTCAGCGTCTCTGCAAGATCATTGGAGGGGTTACGGACAATATCTCGTACCTCTTCACCTTTCCCCTCGACATCGATGACCTACCGGTGGGCGGACGGGCCTCTTTTTAAGGCGTTTACATAGGTGCAGCCCTTGAGGTGCACCCTGCCTGTTTTACGATCAAATGGTACCACTCTGGAGCCGTATCATCGGCTCCAGTTCCAACAGCGACATGAGGCTCCTCCATCTTCCATAGCCACTACAGTCTTCAACCTTCATCTTTTTTTATTCCTGAACAATTCTGCAAAGACAATGTTTTAATTACATCAATTCTTAAGTATCCGGATATGTAAGCCTTTTTGATTCTCGTCTTCGTCCTCTTCTGTCGAGGTCGACATTTATTTCTATAAACTGTGACACAGATTTGTCTGGATTCCCCAGTCAATCTCTTCTCCGGAAGTCCTCTTCATCTTCCGCTATGTAATGTAAAGTTTTTCTTCTGTACTGTGCTAGTCATGCTCATCGGGACTTAAAATTAAATTTTTCAATTAGGACTTTTAACCTTTCTAAATTTTACAAAAGTCAATTTTATATAATTTCTTTTTTCTTATCTTCACTCTTGGACCCCAATGTAATTCTAAATTTTCTTTTACTCATTTTAAGTTTTTTTTTAATTTTGCTCCCTTTCCATCAAACAAAATGGCTAAAATGGAGTAGTCAAGTAAATATTTTAGTTTTTTTTTGTAATTTTTGCCTTCCACTTTCCTTATGGAAAATGGCAAGGAATATTATTTAATTACTGGATTAGCATTCCCTGTCATAAATTAATTTCTACAACTGTGAGTGAATCAAGCATTCTTATTGCAGCTGAGGTTTTGTATCTCATGCAAATATTCAATTTTTAAGCTTGATTAAGTTTAAATGCATTTTTCCTTTTCATTTATGATGGCCACACAAATGCTCTGAAGTTTTTTTTATGCATTACCATTGCATGCTCTCTTAACTTTTATTAAACAATTTCTCATGTTGCTATTTTTACGGTAAAGTTCTTGATTCACATACAATTGCAGGCTTTCTCTTACATTGTATCTTTATTCTTGAATTTTTGGGGATTAATGTGTAAAGTCAGATCTTTATAAAGCTTATTTCTGTAATAATATTAAAATAAAAACTTAATCCTTTCATCATGCCTGTTGCTTATGTTTTTTTGTCTGCAAACACACCTTAACCGCATACAACCGTGGTTTAGCTTAAATGTTATGATATTATAAGTCCTTTTTCCAGCTTTTAAAAAAAAATTACACAACGCAATGTCTAGTCTAAATGTTTAGATTATAAATCCACTATACTTTTCTTAACAATCTTTTTCTCTTATCTTAATCTCACTAATGTTGTGAGAGTAGTTTATTTTGATAAAAGTAATAACTTTTGAAGAATTTAAATTTTCTTTGTAGTCCTTTTATAAATACTTTAAAGATTTAAACTCAAGCTAATATATTTAATGAGTTGACGTTTATAAATCAATAAAACACCTTTAAAGCTTAAACATTACATTTGATGTTAATGTCAATTTAAACAAAGTAACGTTCTTATATAAAAACGTAACAGTTTCTAAGAGTTAGCTCTTCATACCCCAGAAAAAAATTCATATTTTTGTCTAGAAGAAACACAACCCTCCCTCTTTTACCTTCTCTACCATAGAAGCTGGAAAAATTCTTTAACTGCTTCTCATTAAAAACATGGCTGTTTTTGGGGGCGACAGTGAAGATCCAATAAATCTGCAGCATTGTTAGCAAAAAATTTTAACATTATAATTGCACATGTCGCACAGTGGCACGGTTGTAAAAATATCGACTTAAAATTATAATTCAACTTTTTTTTACATT
>JAHWFO010018885.1:5081-41826 GCA_023313115.1 Rhysida immarginata
ATGCTTAAGACAACTGATTGCTTCCAAGCATCCGGGAAGTAAGTGTTATAGACTGTGTACCGACAATCGACAATCGAACAGTGCAGGTAAAACGAAACTAGTGGTCCGAAAGCAACGCTTTCACTGCCATACTCGTCCAGAAAGTAACCACGGGAAGTACACTGAACTAGGCAAGAAGCCAGATGAAACCTAGTTAAGTCATCCAGGGGATAAGATAAATGTGTACCTTATTTATCTGTTTATATATACTCAATTGCGTATAAAGCGCCAATGGGAGGCCAGCGCCAAATTTCGAAAGCGGAATGGCTACTGTATCCAATAAAAAAAAACAATGATATGACCTAAACACGCCTCTGGTCTTCCATTGGTCTTCTCGTCTCGTCCTCGTTTTAATAATTGTCTAAAAACAGTTTCTTTTATCGGACAATAATTTCTCCCAAAAATCGTCACAAAATTCGCACAAAAAAAATCGCACAAAAATCGTCACATGCAATAACTAGTAGCCCAATTCAGTCGCAATCGCAAATTTGAAATTTTAGTCGCAATTTGAAGAAAAAGTAACCCAATTTACGATAAATCGCCCAACCTATCCCAATCAAGCTCTAACAAATGTGTGTGTGGTCGTGTTTCAATTCTGGCCGCTTTTCTGTTACTTTTCGATATGTTGACGGCAGAATGACCGAATTGATTAGAGCTCTAATAACACCACACCCTGCCAATCCCACCAGATTTAGAGCAAGACGTTAACTGCTGTAATCACCAGAACGGAAACGAGAAAACCAATATTGACACTGGTTTTTTTTAATAGCTTCATTATCATACATTTTATGTATCTGTACACAATCCTGCACGCCTTCCTTTCCTTTGCGGAAGTAATAATTTACAACTTAGCGGAAATGACTCGTGTTGACTCTCTATTCTTACAACATTAATATAAAGGATAATTGTTCATCGATCCGTACAACTTGTTCCTTCATTGACTGAAGCTATGATTTACCTGTCAAATGTGCATGGGAGCATAAATCTGTAACTGTATTAATGAGAACCGCAGCGGCTTTTTTGAACCACCCAGCAAAATCAGAACAACGTTTGCTGTATGATAACTAGCTCGGCCTTGCACGATCCGTTGTGCTTCTGTTGGTAAAAGCCGCTAGCGTAGATCGAAGTTACTCTAGGCGGATAGTTTGGGGGGGGGTATTTAAGAGGAGTAGGCAACTTTTTATAATCTATTTTTGGCTTGCACTCCTAAGAAAGCTTTAGATAAAATTTCACGCTCCATACAAGATTTGGTTAACCGAAATAAAAAGAAAAGATATGACAATTATTGATCTTTAAGGTAATTGGGTGGGGGGGGGGGGGGTAGGCCCCTGGTGGAAGCAATTTATTTCAGTAGTTGCACGGTTGGTCTATATTGCTCAACGCGTATCGAGAAACATCTCATCATCAGGAGCAAAGATCGATTACAGATTAGCAAAGGATAATCGACAATCGAACAGTAAAGTGAAAAGAAAGACGCGAGTGGTCCTGGAGCCAAGCTCACTTTGCACGCTCGCCCAAAGAGTAAACCAGAGGAGGTTCACTGAACTGGATAAGAAGCCTGATGAACCTCTTAAGTCCTCCAGAGAAGAAGTCCCAAGAAGGGACGAGAGTCAGATTGTAGATTGTCGAATAGAGTCCCCGAAAATCAGCAGGAACTAAAAGATCCAATAGTTGGGGAAGGCTGCCTTGTTAACGACATCAAAGCAAACATCCAGGATATGGCGCGGTCTTCGAAACCTGAGGGGATGGTCCAGAATATCAGAAACCAGGGTGTTTTCATGATTCTCCATCTTGGGTAGCATATTCTTCATAAGTGTCTGGAAAAAGGTGCCTATACGGGTCATCCCCAAATCGTCATAGATAGAGTGGTTGTTGGCAACTCTTCTGTCAAGTTGGGCAATGGATCGGAGAGCAACATTTTGGAAGGTCTGGAGATCCTTCCATCTAGATTTGCAAATAGAAGCCCAAGCAGGCATTCCATAAAGCAAAATAGTACGAATCACAACCTTGTATATCAAGAGTTTGTTATCTACACCAAGAGCGCTGTTTTGCCCTAGAAGTGCAATTAAACTGAACTTCGCCTTCTTTGCCTTGTGGAGCGCATATTGGACTTGGTCGTTCCAGTTTAGTTTGGAGTCGATCATGACACCAAGATATTTATAGCTTTTTACCCAATCAAGTTTCTTGCCAAATAAGAAGAGGGGCTTTGGAGGGTTTTTGCATTTGCGAGTGATAAACATGACCTTGCACTTTTTGATTCAGCTTTAATCGCCACATAGTGAACCAGCTCTCGCACTGATGTAAAGCTTTTTGTAGTCGAGTGATGACATGTGCTGGGTTTCGTACCCAGGTCATGATGGAACCGTCGTCAGCAAACATGTAAAGATTACACTTTGCAAACTTGGGGAAGTCATGGATAAAGAAATTGAATAATGCTGGCCCCATCACAGAGCCTTGGGGTACACCAGCATTAACATCGCAGGGTTCAGACAAGGAGTCCCCAACCTTAACACGAAAAGTCCTCTTTGACAGGAAGGATCGAACCAGAGCTATTACATCGTCAGGGAACCCGTAGGTAATCATTTTGTAAATGAGCCCATCATGCCAGACTTGGTCAAAGGCCTTTTGGACATCGAGGAAAACGAGACCACCAAACATAGAGAGATTGATAAGATCGTTTAAATCAGCAACGAGCCTCCATAACTGAAGCTGGCAAGAGTGGCCTGGACGGAAGCCAAATTGCTCACTACGAATGAGGTTGTTTGTCTCGCAGTACTCATTCAACCTCTTGAGTATAGTGCGCTCAAAGACCTTCGAAAGCATGGGCAACAAGCTAATGGGCCTATAACTTGTGGGAAGAGCAGGATCCAGTCCAGATTTAGGAATGGTGATGATGACTGAGTCCTTCCAGGCACTAGGGAAATGGCCGCTAAGCCAGCAGTCATTCATGACCTTAGTGATGATGCAGATAACACTGGGAGGCAAATTCTTGAGAGCATTGTTGGTAATGGTGTCGATGCCGGCTGCCTTTTTGCTTTTCAGGCGCTTTATGATGTCCAATATCTCAGAGGTGCCAATGACATCAGGAGAGCCAAGAGCGCGCTGTGTGTGGCCATACCTATCACACACGTCCTTGACCTCACGAGGGATATTGACCAGATCATCCTCTTTGGGCGTAGAGAATTGGCTCATCAGTGAATCAGCGATAATTTGTGCTTAGTCCTGGTCATTGCTAACGAAATCGCCACCCTCTGTAAGCAGAGAAGGGAAAACAAGAGTCCTGTTGCTTTTAAGGGCCCTGACCATAATCCAGAGAGAGTTATCCTGGACGGACAGACTTTTAACTTGGTCGTTCCGTCTTTGATTCCTTAAATCCTTAATCTGATCACTTACCTTGCGGGATAGTCTTGAAGTGGAGAAGCCTGGTACGCTGCCAAAGTCTTCTGAAGTGGTTTTTTTGGTGGAGGAGTTGCCTCATGGAGGGAGGAAGTTCCAGATGGTCTGGCCGCTTGCAATCCACCAGAGTAGCACCAGCATTTGTAGCCATCTTGATGGAGTGAGTGACCTATTTGATATCTCCGTCAATGTCACTGCTGGTGACGGGATCCTGATAGGGAATGTTACTGTCGTTCATAAGTTCTCTTATAAATTTTCAGTCCTGCTTGTAACGAAGATTTATTCTCAGGTCGATATTTATCCCCTCAAAATTTAGTGCAACTGGTAGGTGATCAGATATAAGGCATTTACTGTAAAAATATTGTGGGGTTTGAAAAACCCCTTGAGGACAGCAATGTCGAGGACGTCACTAGCGGGTGAGTGATCACAGTAGTAGGTATCTTCAAGAGGGCCAATAACGGAAGTGTTGATCTGATCTACCATGTACCTATAAAGTACCAAGCCACTTTGATTAGTGCATCTGGAGTTCCAGTGTGGGTGTTTCGCATTCAAATCACCCGCCATAACAACTGGGGTGCCCAGACAGTAGTTCATCCAAGTCGCGAGGGTCTAACTTGTGCCTGGGTGGGTTGTATAGGGAAGTAAACCTGACCTCTCCAACATCAGCATCTTTGATGACAATGGAAGATGCTGTAACTGCTTCTATATTGACTAGGTTAGTTGTGACAATCTTAGTGTGATTAATACCTCTTTTAACAACAATAGCGACCCCACCAGAGCCTGGATCTGAAGCTTTTTTAGGGGGCCTATCTTTCCAGTAAACATAATACCCTGGTAGATTGAAAGCCTTACTCTGTTTGAGATGGGTTTCGCACAAGAAGGCAACATCAATGTTCCAGCTTGTGAGGAAATCGTATAACTCATGACACTTGCGAGGAATGCCCTCGCATTCCATATAGTGCAACGTAGCTTACCTTGATTTATAACTCTGTACGGGTGTCTATCCATGATTATTGTCTTGTCTCAGTTTGAGTGGTCTGCGGCAACACTTTGCCACAATCCTTTAACATATTCATTAGGTTACCCAGATACCTTTCAATTTTAACCAATTTGTCGTGGTCAGCGACTCCCTTACCAATAGTAGCAGAAGCAACGGATGCAAAAGTTCTTCCTTCAGCTACTTTGGAAGTTCTATTCCTTTTAACTTGTGGGTATTTGGGACACTTTGTATAACTCGATGTGTGCTGGCCTTCACATCGATGTGTGCTGGTCTTTTCCTTTTATATTGGTGCAGTCCCTTGACTGGTGGTCGCCCGCGCACTTGTTGCAACGCGATGATTCGGTGCAGCCCTGGGACACGTGCCTAAAACGTAAGCAATTGTAACATTGTAAGGGCTTCTTGTTGCCCCTAAACAATTCAACTGTTACAGCAAGTGGACCAATGCGCTTTAAATTTAGGAGAGATTTATTGTGCTCAGTGTTTTGTAGGAGTACTAGAACCATTGGCATCTGAACTTCACCATTTGCTTTTTTAAGTCTAACTGCCTTATCGGGGAAGTTGTTAGAGTTTCTAAGGTCTGCGCAAAAATCTTCCATGTCATACGTTATATCTACATTACGGACAACGTATTTTAACATTTTGTCAGATTTGAGCTGATGATGCTGGATTTTAAGCACACCATTCATTTTGATTCCTAACACGAGGGTTTTATGTGTCTCCTCATCGTGGCATTTAACCTTGATAGTGTCTGAGCGTCCGGTATGTGCAGTAATCTTATCTAACGTTACGTGATTTTTTATCTCATTTAGCACTTCCTTAATCGGTTTCCCTTGATGTCTAACGATAATAGGGGGAATGTAAATAGTTTTCTTTTCACTGACTTTAATCTGGGAATTTTACGTCCTAGTCCCCCTTCTGGGTTTTTTTGCTACGAAAAACTGGCCAGGCACTGTCTTCCACTTCTCCATCACTTCCGTCGGAATGGCTTTTTTTGTTGCCACCGTTTGTCGAACAGTCACGATCATCACTTATTTCCATGGACTCCAGTCCATGCACTTTGTTAGCAAGCGAGATAGTTTGAAAATTTTCTCTTACCTTATTATCTTCCGTGGAGTTTCCCGCCTTTGGAGTCCCGGAACATTTCTCAAAGGCTTTTCTAAAATCATTTATCTTGTTGATGACGTCTGTACGAGAGTTTTGAATTTCCGTGTTGATTCCATTGAATTTCTCGTCAAAACTTGTTCGTAAGGAGTCGACCTTCGCCTCCAGTGCATTGTACTTAGAGTTTATATCATTCCTGAGAGTTTCTAGCATTTCATTAAATACTAGGTCAAATGCAGCAAACCTGGGATCCAAACAAGCATCCCTGTAAGCTCTTTCGCAGGACACACTTTTACCGTCAGGTGCTAGCAAAGACTCCTTTGCCGACTTCAACGTGGTTAATTTGGACGAAGCCATCATATATAAAGTATAGAGCCAGGGGGGGGGGGAGTAACCTCGCAGCTAGGTGTGTCCTAAAGAAGCCGTCCTAAGAAGGACGCACATAGCTTTTAGAAAAAATGAACAAGTCAGGTTTGCGAGAAAAATAATCCCAACGCCAGGACCCAGAAGGATAATGAGCGTCTCGATGTACTGATTTACGGGAATATTAATTCCAACGCCAGGGACCAGCACATAAGACGTAACAGGAGGTGAGTATCGCCCTGAAAAGGGCGCACCGTGAAATGAGAGTAATGAAATGATACCTGAAAAGAGAGTAGAGTGATACCTTGAAGAGCTAGTCCGTTTTGATCGTCCTGTCTCCTCTATGTTAGCAACGACAATCGACCATCGAACAGCGCAGGGAAAACGAAACGAGCGGTCCGAAAGCAACGCTTTCACTGCCATACTCATCCAGGAAGTAACTAGAGGAAGTACACTAAAGTAGGCAAGAAGCCAGTTGAAACCTAGTTAAGTCATCCAGTGGATAAGATTGGGCCCTTTCCTATAAGGACGAATAAGTTGATTGTTGATTGACGAGGGGCACGAGTAGCTATGAGATCCAGTAGTCGGGAAAGATGGCCTTTTGGATATCGTCGAAATTAATGTCCAGGACGTGTCGAGGCCTGCGATGCCTGAGGAAACTTCTAAACGTGAGTGGATGCTCCAGAACATCTGCAACCAGAGGTTTGGGATGGTCCTTAATCTTCGGAAGCAACTTCTTCAGTGACTCCTGAACATAGCTACCAATGGGAGGTATCTCAAAATCGTCGGCAATAGAAGTAATTGTTGCAACTCTCCTGTCAATTGGGCAATGGTCCTCAAGGTAACGTTTTGGAAGGTTTGGAGGTCCTTCCATCTGGACTTACATGTTGTGGCCCAGGCAGGCATACAATAAAGCAAGATGGTTCGGATGTTAGCAAAGGCTTTATCACCTGTATATATAGGGGGGTGTGTACCAATCAGGAAGCAAGAATACAATCCGATTGGTGGACTTACAATCATTCAGGAAAATACATAAGGGATAAATTACATGATTGGGTGCATAATGATAGCAAAAAACGAGTGATGATATATTACAGTCTTGGATAAAAATCGAAAGATGCTGATATAGTAGCTATAGGGTGGATATTATGGTAACAAAGAATATGGGCCGGTATAACAGCCAAAGAGTGGAGAAAAAAAAACATGCAAGAAGGAAGGATAATACATCGAGATAAAAAAACAAAATAAAAATAACAAAAAAAATAAAAATAAAATAAAGTGATATAGAAACAAGAAAGTAAAATAATAATTTAAATAATAACAGTAAGGAGAATTCTGGTTCACATATGTTCATGCTAAGGTGGATCTTCAGGTTCATTGTTGATACTGTTCACTTCTGGGTGTATTATCCTGTTGGCCATGTCAAGTAAAGGATATTTCTCGAAACTTAATTGATTATTAGCAATTTTTTTTCGTTCTGTCTTGAGGTGTTTTCTGATGACCAGGGTTTCATATATGAGGATTTTGCACGGATCTTTGATAAATGTAACTACGGACATGATATCATGAATTGGGCCGAATTGTTCTTGCTGGTGGGAACGTGTTCTGCAAAGGCTGACTTGTGGTCTCCGTTGATCCACGATTTTCTGTGCTCATTGAACCTCTCGCGGAAGGTCCTTTGGTTGACCCAAACACTAAGTAGAAACATCCGCAAGAAGGACAAGTGAGTTTCTACACTCCACTGGAATTATAGATATCATCCTGTTGGGTCTTGTTCTTTGGGTTAAATAGATAGCGGCATTTGTTCGCTGTTCCGAATGCGATCTTCAGTTTGTGATTATTGAAGATATTAGTTATTCTGGTAATTTTGGATGGTTCTTTTTTAATGTCGGTTACCTTTTGGCGTGTTTCAATTTCATGTTTCGTTTTCCGGAAGATGGCCTTGGTTATTTGATCCGGGACAGCATTTCTTCTAGCTATTCCGTAGGTAAGTCGTAGTTCTTCATTCCTATCTTTATCGGTGACTTGGTATGAGAGAGCACGGTGAAAAAGGTATTTCATTGCAGCCGCCTTATGTTGATGCACACTGAATTCTGAAACACCTCTTTTGCTAGCGTCAAATTGAGGGTTAATACCAGTATCGGACTATGACAAATGTATAAGGATTTCCTTCTCCAACAATTCACGGTTTTTGCTCCACGAACTGGCAAATTTGACAGAAGCCTCAAAGAACAAACGCTCGGGAACAGTTGTTGACAGAAGACAGGATGGAGTTATATTCGGAGAATATTTTCATGGCAGCATCATGAGGCTGATACTTTTGGAAGGCATCACGAATGGGTATCTCTCAATCATTACCGATTAAGGATGCCCATACGTTTTCTGGATGTGATAGAAAGACAATATGACATGCCATATAACTTCATTTAAAATCTCTAAACTTTCCAAATTTGTATACAATCGAATATCTGAAGGATCAACTCGATCGACAGATCAAATCCTTATTCCAAGATGAAATGTGTTCCATAGTCACAAAGTCAATAGAAATTCTCTACTAATCCCACTGCAGCTAGCTGCCAAATGAACTGCTGCCAAAAGAACATATTCTAGCTATCAGAGAGGTGGACATAATTATTTGACTAGAGACTGTATTTCAATTCGAAGTCGATTTTTGTACCGGCGAAGTGTAATTATAATTTATTTTTTAAACATTTCTAGAAAGGCATATTTAAAAGTATCATTGTTGGTGTTTATTTAAATTATTGATTTCCAATTCCTAAGTCCTTATAAGATAAGAGATAAACGATTCCGCTTATTTGGTTAACGATGTTAAAATGCTCTTTGTCACTATGTAAGCAAATGAAAAGGAGATACACTTTAAACTTCATATATGTCATTTATTAACAATCCAGTATTTATAGAAAAGCAAACACGGTCGATTATATTCGAAAAGTTGTCTTCGTTAATCAACATTACTAAGCAAAAGTTCATCTATTGTTGTCAAAGACTCTAAAATTCTTAAAACATAATTTTCCGATACTATCTACGTGACAGCTTTGCATCAAAGGATATAAAATATTAAAAAAGAAAGAAAATTTTTTCAATATTAATTCCGAGCGCGAAAACTTGGACATCATACGCTATTACTCTGTGTTCCGGGGTCTAAATATCGCTTCCATTTCGCCTTACAAATCCTGCAAATCCTTGAAACACTTCTTCACATTACTGATCTTCCAGTTGTTTTTTGTGTTGACTACATTATTAATTTTTGCGAATTTTATAACGCTTGGAATGAACATTCATGACATCCTCTCAGTGATTCGATATCCCTTGGCCATTTTGGTGAACATGACCATCTCTGTTCGATTTTTTTGCAAACAAAAACAGTTGAGCAAACTTTTCTACGAGATTTACACAGACATCGGCAAAAACATCGAATATTTGGTCAACAACGCGCTATTGCTATCCATTTGCTGACCGCTTTAGCCTCCAATGTCGCTTTCGCGGCTTACGCTGTCGTTACAATTCTGGAATTCGATAAAGCAAATGAGATTGAGAAATTTGATTATTTTGGGATAAAATTTCTAAGGCAGCATTCAATCCTTATCAAAATATCTTATATTTTACAGAACTTCTACGTAAAATCCCATTTACTTCTCAACCTTTGCGTACATGGATTTTGCCCGACGATGATCCACTTTTACCAAGATTTCAATCAAAATGTTCGTGACGAACTAAGACAAAACTCTTATCCAAAAATCGGGACACTTCAGTCATTTCGGCTACGTTATAGCAGCATTTGCCAAAACGTGGCTCTCTTTAATCACCAATGCCACTTCATGGTCTTACTCTCGATTTTTCTGCGTCTTTTCGTCATTTGTATCAACTTAAGAAATTTAAAGGCCGACAGCATTTTTAATGTGGATTGGATATTAAAAATAAAATTGATGCTGAATATCACGCAACAAACATTTCTTTTGGTCATAATCATCAAGTATGGCGTACGGTTATATGATGAGATGAGTCCTAAAGCCATTTCTTTATTAAGTAGCATTTCTACATTGACACGTAGTTATACGATGCACTTTTCTTTTGCGCGCAATCATACCTTGGAAGCGATAGCGCTGCTTTCAGTTAAAGTGGATTTGTGCGTATTGTTGGGTAGTGAAAGAAAGAAGATGAGAGCGCATTAGTATACATAACGACGGAGTCTTTGTATGGCTATATATGCTCATTTTTTTCGTTTTCTCGGTTTATTTTGAAAGAAACCAAATTTAGCATTTTCTTATTTTGCAAGCATCGATAGTGGCTTTAAATGAGTAACGTATTTCAGTTTGAGGTGAATCTCTTAGGTACATGTCGTGTACTTCCCTTGTGAGTGCACAAAACATTTGAAATAAGGGTAGTGGGAACAAACAGTTGAGTATATTTAAAACAAACCGATTTCATTTCTGAAATATACGAGGGCATATTGAAAAGTAATGCCTCCATGACTGTAACTTTTTTTAAGCGATTTTCAAAATTCATTATGTATCTGATACTTACATTTGTCCTCTATGTAATGCACTATTCACTTTTCGACATAGTCCCCATCCCTTTCCACGCATTGCGCCAACGCGTGACTAGTCGGGTGAACCCGTTGGAGAGGAATTCCGGGATTGTCGTCGACACGAGGATTGAATGGCAGCTTTGGATCTTTTCTGCAGCACGATAACGCCCGTCCGCACACGATCGCCACACATCAGAGAGGGTTGCAGCGCCTACAGTTCAAAGATGAAAAACTGCAGTTCAAAAATGAAAGACTTTGCACCTTGCGACTTTCACCACTTCCCAAACAGGAAAGAGCACCTTAAGGGGCATGAGTTGCGTTCTGACTACGAGGTGAAACCTGCCGCTCGGCCCTGGTGTCGAGAACAACCCCGGAATTCCTCTCCGACGGGTTCACCTGACTAGTCCCGCGTTGGCGCAATGCGTGGAAAGGGATGGGGACTATGTCAAAAAGCGAATAGTGCATTACATAGAGGACAAATGTGAGTATAAGATAGAAAAAGAATTTTGAAAATCGGTTAACAAATAAAAAAGTTACAGCCATGAAGGCATTACTTTTCAAAACGCCCTCGTATCTAAAAATTCAAGAACTTCGTAATAGAGTAGCATTGCGTAATGGCATGGAATTAACACATAAGTGGAGACACAGATTGGCCCAAACAGATAAGCATTTCAAACCTCCTTGAACTTCGTTAATGTTGGTTTAGAAAGTGTACAGTATTTACACTTCTGCGATATACAGGGTGATTACAAAAGAACTTCACACTTTTAAAAATTTATTACATCAAAGCTATTCAGAATATAGACACACCACATATGGATTCTTAAAGAAAAACTCTTGAAGTTTATTGTTACACAGTTAAAGATGTTCAATATGCCCCCCTGTAGTCGAATTCGTCCCAAACCCGCTTTAACATGTCTCCATCAATCCCACGTATCGCTACCGTAATGCGTTCTTTCAGCTCGTCTAGGTCACGGGAAAAGGGTAGTGTGAAGACCTTGTCCTTTACACACGCGAATAAAAAGAAATCACAGCGGCGGATTGGTAGAGCAAACAATAACCTGGAACTTGCAAAGTGGCCCCCGCAGAGCCCCAACCTTACATCTTGTGATTTCTTTTTTTTGGGGGGGGTGTGTAAAGGACAAGTTCTTCACCCTACCCCTTCCCCGTGACCTAGACGAGTTGAAAGAACGCATTACGGTAGCGATACGTGGGATTGATGGAAACATGCTAATGCGAGTTTGGAACGAATTCGACTACAGGGAGGCATATTGAATATCTTTAACTGTGTCACAATAAACTTTAAGAGTTTTTCTTTAAGAATCCGTATGTGGTGTGTCTATATTCTGAATAGCTTTCATGTAATAAATTTTTAAAAGTGTGAAGTTGTTTTGTAATCATCCTGTAATTAAGGTTTTCTTTAATGCTCCCACGAAGATATCGGCCTCGATGGCTCAGCGGTTGCGTGGTCGTCTCTGATGCCCGAGTACGCGTGTTCGACCTGGGCCGAGGACGACGAGGATTTTTTCAGGGGAAAAATCTTGAGATCACGCACTTCCTTCGGAAGGGAAGTAAAGCTGTTGGTTCCGTGTAGTCGTTTGCCGGCTGCACGTTAAAAAACTCTGGCGAGGCAAAATTTGCGGACCCTATAACGCCGTCATGAAATGACCATGGCAGTTGAAAAGGATGCTAATACCAAACAAACCTAACCAAACCAACCCACGAAGATATTTGCCTGAGTAGTGTTAACCAATTGTAAAGCAACATAATCAATTTCGTGAGTTCGGCTACGAGATACAATCACTTGCCACCACTCTAAACTAATATTTTTTTGAGAAAAATTCACATAACATAGTCTGTGTTTATTGATTTAATATATCGGTGGTCGTTTTTATGCAATATTCGTTAAAATCAACAAGACTTGATTCTTTTCTATCCAGAGAGCGACTTCAGAAGTGTTTTTAAAGATCAAAATTTATAAGTATTAACACTTGAAAGTTGTCATTGCGATACAGACAACAGCTAAATATGGTTTTTGATATCGTGCGCTATTATGCCATGTTCCTATTAGTAAAGCGCAGAAGAAGTATTTTATTAACGTTATTATTTTTAGCGCTTCTCCTTATTCAAATAAACTCACTCACCAAAAGTCATGGCACACCTACCTAATAAAGTATTGGACCCCTTCTGGCCCAGATAACGGCAGCGACCCGTCGTGGAAGAGTCTACCAGTCCCCGGAACACATCCATAACGGGTGCTGCATTTACTAGTTGTGATTGTGACGACCTGACAGATCGTTCGATGGGGTCCCACAATTGCTCAGTGAGATTGCAATATGGTGTACGTGGAGGCCAAATCATTGTCGTCAAGTCCCTCCTGCCGTGTCATAAGGGCCGCGTGTGGAGTCGCATTATCTTGCTGGAAGATGCCGTCGCTCGCGGGATAAAAACAGTTCATGAAGGGGTGCAGGTGCTCCTCAAGCAGATCGACGTAGGAAGTAGCACGCAGAGTAGATGTCAGACGCACCAATTGAACCATTGCAAGCCACGAGAAAACACCCTGGACTGGTATGGAGCCTCCACCTGACTGAGTTGTCCCCACCTGACAAGCGGGGTCCGTGGCTTCGTGTGGTTTCAGCTGAGTCGGACCAGGCAACCCTTCGTTAGTTCTCAGCCGTCCAATGTCGATGTTGGTTGGCCCAGGCTAGACGTTGCCGACGATGTGCAGCTGTCAAGAGTGACACCCGTCGTGGCCTCCTGCTCCCAAAGCCTGCAGCCGCCAAGGTTCGCCGAATTGTCGTCCGTTTTAATTGATACATAAAATGAACCGTAGCTTGTAGAATATGGTAAATAATTTTTCAGTAATAATGCACGAAAAACATAACTGTACTGAAGACCACTCTAAAATTGCCTCGATGCAGCTTCGAATATTGTTATACCTCGTGACGACATTAGTGGAGTTCCAATCTAGTATTTAAGTTAACTTACACGAGTGCTAACATACAGATAATTGCTTGAACGTTGTCAACCTCGCATAAATGTTTTTTTTTAATCTTTAAAAGGCACCATAATCAATCTCACGACTTCGGCTACGAGATACGATCACTTGACATTTCTCTAAACGAGGCATTAGGCTTTTTTTTTTTTAGAAAAGTTACTTACCATAGACTGTGTTATTATTGATTTAATATATAATGTGATTGCCTTTATGCAATATACGTTAAATATTAATGATCATTCGCAGATGGTCTTTATACTTCCTATCGAGAGAGCGATTAAGAGGATGATATTTTTAAGGCTCAAATTTTATAAGCATCAACACTTGAAGATAGTCACTGCGATATAGTCAACAGCTAAGCATGATTTTTGAAATAGTGCGCTATTATGCCATGTCGTTAGGCATAAACATGTCCGTAACTGAAAAACGCAAAAGTATTTTCATAGCGTTAATATTTTTAGCATTTCTCTTCACGCAAATATCTATTTTCCTCTTACTCTCAGTAGCATTCATTCAAGCCGTTTTAAGTGGAACTGAGTTATATGAAATCCTATTCTTTTTGTCGGGACCCGTATCTATTCTGGTTAGCATTACGATCTCAATTATTCTCAGTCGTAAGCAAAAACACCTCAGCCGATTACTTCATTCAGTCTACTCCGAAGTCAAATTATTTAATAGAAAGCAAAGACTACGAAGAATGGTACAGAACCTTGCTATTCAAGGCTTATGGTTGATTTTCTTATTTATCATTGACATTACCTTGTGTATCGCTGTTATGGTTAGAGGCGACACACTGCACATCATAAAAGAAAATTCTATAAAAATAAGCCTATTTTACAAAGCGCCTATACCATTAACAATAATCTTTATATTTTATCGATATTTTATACAATGCTACTTGATATTATTCGATTTTTGCCATCACCAGTTTTGCCTGCTAACTGTGTTCATGTACCAAGATTTTAACCAAGACTTAAGTGCCGAGCTAAATCACTCTACTCAAAGCATACACTCACTCAAACGCTATCGACGCAATTATCGTGCTCTTTGTAACTGGGTAAAACAGTTCAACGAGGACTGTCACATGATCGTTTTACTGTCTGTATTTGCTCGAGTTTTCAAAATTACTGTTGGTTTACGTAGATTGAAAGCCGATTCGCTTTATCTAAGAGATCGGATATCAATGGGTATTCTGATTATTACTCTAGTACGGGAGTCAGTTCAACTGTTTACGCTTTTGCATTCTGCTTCGTTGTTATCTGTAGAAGTAAGTATTTCTTTTTAAAAAGGTCATTTCTCAATAATCGAAGCTTACGAGAAAGACAGGCTCTGCACTAAAAAGTCACCTGATCAACATAGGTCTAGCAACGTATTTTGGAACTTGTGTGCCAGAGTCTGTCTTTCTCGCAGCCCTCGTCAATAATATTAAAAAGATTTTATTACTACTTCGTATGTATTAATAATATTAATTTAGAGTTAAGATTTATGCCTTTTAAGATTCCACATAACACGACACTTAATTTTGGATGAAAACAAAGTACAATATTCCTGAACATCAAAGTGATCTTAAAATCTCAGACCTTTTAATCACATTGAATTTTTGTGAAAACCTTGGACCCCTATGGAATGGATTAGTACATCAAACTATGGTCCCCAGTTCACCTTTCACTCTATTTTTAAATGAGAATGAGTTTTTCCTCTATCACAAGTCCGTCGGGTGTTTGTCCCGATCGTTTAACGTAAGGGGGGTAGTAAATGATGGCAACAACTGGCTGTAAACAATAACAACTGATTTATTTAAAAAGCTAACTCCAATTTTCTAGTATGCAAAAGAGGCCTACGCTTGCTTTGTGGACCTCGAAAAAGCATATGACAGAGTTCCTCGGGAGAAGCTCTGGCAAGTGTTGCAAGAGTATGGAGTGGATGGGCAATTACTGGTTGCTATCATGTCTCTGTACGAAAGCTCTGAGATGTGTATCCGGATAAATGGCATTAAGTCAAGACCGTTCACCGTGGGTGTTGGACTCCGCCATGGGTGCGCACTGCTGCCCCTCTTGTTCATTATCTTTATGGACTGGATAGACAGGGGCAGCCGAGGTGATGAGCGTGTTTGTGTGGGCGACTGCCTGGTGGAGAGGTTGCTCTTTGCTGACGACCTTGTCCTCCTTGGGTCTTCTCGCACGAACCTTCAGCATGCACTAAACCGGTTTGCAGCCAAATGTGAAGAAGCTGGGATGAAGATCAGTGTGGCTAAAACCGAGGTTCTGGTCCTTTCAAGACAGCCTGCTCAGTGCGCTCTCCATGTTAGGGGAGCCACATTGAGACAGGTGGAGAAATTCAAGTATCTCGGGATTGCATTTTCGAGTGATGGACGGCAGGAGAAAGAATTGGATGCTCGGATCGCTGCAGCAAGCTGTATCAGACGTGAACTGTGGCGATCCGTGGTAACGAAACGCGAGCTGGGTGACAAAGCCAAGCTCTCAGTCTTCAAATCTATCTTTGTTCCCAATTCTCTCCTATGGTCATGAGGCTTGGGTAATGACTGAAAGAGTGCGATCGCGGGTACAAGCGGCCGAAATGAGATTTCTGAGAGGTGTGGCAGGTGTTACCCTACTAGATAGAGTGTACAGCAGCACAATAAGAGAATCTTTAGGTGTTGAGCCGCTACTTCTCCGCATTGAGAGATCTCAGTTGCGCTGGTATGGCCACGTGATACGGATGACGCAAACTAGTCTTCCTAAGCAGTTGTTATTTTCTAAGCCGGTGAGTAAGAGACCAAGGGGTCGGCCTAGAACCAGGTGGCTAGGCTACATGGAAAATCTGGGTTCGAGTCGCTTGGATATTACCAGGGAGGACATGCGCCTGATGGCGGAAGATCGCGATCGCTGGAGATCCTCCATTGGGCTGCTGCCCCCGCGACCCTAACGGATAAGCGGGTTTGAAAAGTAAGTAAGTAAGTACTCCAATTTTCTAATGATTTAAATCTAACGTCAATTTAATGGATCTGAGAGAAATGAGAACGCGTGTGTGTTACCCAATCTATTCGGTTTCAGATTCTTCTCCGTTCTTCAATAATGAAAAAATAAACGATCTGCTTCTATCTCCATTAAAGAGGGGTTTCTCCTCTGTAATGAGAAATAAGCCAACTATGAATATATATTAAGTACCTCTGTCCGCACTGGCAGGTTACCACTCTAACAACTCAGTAACTACCTCAATATCTACATCTATTTACTCCGACAGGTTCTTCAACTTACTAAATGCTCAGCAACAGTTCACCGACTGTCTACACCCTCCAACTGCTCAAGACCAACTACCTCCTAACTAAAACTGAACATCTATGTGTAAAGGACACTCAGTCAGATGATTGGTGGATAGAAAGGTCAACTCCTCCTTTCCAAATCATGCTACCTTCATTAACATGAAAATCAGACAATGCGTCATATCTGATTCAAACATTGTCGCAAACATAACACCTGGTAAACCTAAAACAATATCCTGTGTAATCTAACTACTATCTCCAATCTAAACTTTTACCTCAATCGTTTTATAAAAGTTTAAAATAAACTAAGCATGGCTAGTCTATCTTCTCCACTATTAAATATCACCATTTAAGTATTATGGAAATAATAACTAAGTGATAACTAATTTAAATGACTGACTAGGATTAGAAGTTAATTAAAATATAATAATAATCTAGAAAACTGTCATTACCTTATCTAAAAATCTCTCCTCTGTTACACTAACAACTATCACTGAAATAGCTGAAAAATCTTATATTTAATTATTAAATCTCAACTCGCGTTTTACTAAAAATAGGGGTGGGGGGTTTCAGAATCCCGGGGCCTCACACTTTCTCCTACATTTCTTACAATACTTCAAACTATTTGCAGTGTTGCTATGTCTACTGCATCTTGTTAAAATACATAGTCTAAGCAGAAAAATCTTGAATGGTTCCCTGTTGCTTTCAACTGACTTTTATCTAAGGCAGCGATGCGCAAGTGGTAATGGACTAATTATGAAATGCAGTCACCATGTACATAAACCTCACTGAAAGAAAGGTTCTTATGAATAATAATAATTATTAACTGGAGATACGTCTCCAAGCATAGGTAATGATTTTTCAATTGAAAAATGAAAGGAAAAATTCTGCGACCCGGATTCGAACCAGGAACCTCAACTATCATGGCCGATGCCTCTACCAATTGGGCTATCACAGACACCACGGACAGCCAAACTGTCTCAAGGTGTCTTAAAGACAACCAAGTTGTCACGGTTGAAAGCCCAATGGGAGACGGGAACCTGGCCCGCAGATCGAGAATTCCTCCACTCCAAACCACCAGAAAGTTGATGAACTCACAAAGTGAATAATAATAATTATTAACTGGAGATACGTTTCTAAGCATAGGTAATGATTTTTCAATTGAAAAATGGAAGGAAAAATTCTGCGATAGCCCAATTGGTAGAGGCATCGGCCTTTATAGTCGAGGTTCCTGGTTCGAATCCGGGTCGCAGAATTTTTCCTTCCATTTTTCAATTGAAAAATCATTAAAGGTTCTTATGTTAATTTTTATTTGGGGTAAAGCTACTACTTTGTAATGCTGAATTTTGTTACAGGGCTACAAGAATTTGACACCTTGTAGCCAATTGTCAACTACAGGGTGATTAAGTCAATTTCTGACCATTTCCGTACTATGATTTATTGATCCATTAATGTTAACAAATTTAGCATTTCAGTATGATATTTTAGGCAGTTCGGAGTTTTTATTCCTGTGGAAAAGTCTTGATGGTATGCTCAATGTGGCCACCACGAACGTTTTTAACTGCTCGTAGCTGAATGGTGAAGTTGTTCAAAACTCTATCCAGGATTTCTGCATCCTGAAGGGTGCAGCAGTCGACGATACTTTGTCGCAGCTAGTTTAGGGTTATTGGTGCTGTAGTGAACACACTCTTTAAGGAACCCCCAGAAATAAAAATCAGATGGATTTAGGTCAGGACTCGTAGGGGGCCAAAGAAAGCCACCCCCGAATCGATCTGGAAACCTGTTTGAAATGACACGATTTCCGAATTTCTGATTGAGAAAGTCTAGCACTTCATTAGTGGTTTGAGGCCTAGCCCCATCCTGTTGAAACCATTGATGTCGAAGCGGTATACGCTTCCTTCGAGCTCGGGGATGAAGAAGGTTTCCAACATGTTAAGGTAAGCCTGTGATGTTACGGTGCCCTCAAAAAAGAACGGACCAATGATGCCTCTTTTGGAAATCGCGCACCAAGCCATAACCTTTCGCAGATGAAGAGGTGACTTATGGATCTCATGAGGGTGCTGGGAACCCCAAAAACGAACGTTGTGTTTATTAACGTCACCTGACAGATGGAAGAAGACCTCATCTGACACCCACAGATTGTCCACAATGTCCTGATTGGCTTCCATTTCTGCTCCAAACTTCATCGCAAATTGTTGTCGCTTCTGTCTTCCAGTGTCTGTTAACTCCTGATAAACGTGGATGTTATACGGGAACAGGTGTAAATCCTTTCTCAAAATTCGCCATGTCGTGGTATATGACAGCCCTTCTTCAATGGATAGGCGGCGAACAGATATTTTGGTAGGAGAAATCGACCTACCTTGTGCGAACATTTTCGACAACTTCGGCCGTTCGAACACGAGCTTCGCTCCAGCCTTTTTTCTTGCCTTTAAACACATCCAGTGGCACGAAATTGCTTGACAAAATCCATGATCGCTTGCCTGCCAGTTGCGTCTCGACACTTCTACTCCTTCCGGAACTTTCTTTGCAAGGTTACAGGTAGTTTTGTCTCGAAATACCATTCGACTATCTCTGTATCAATGTATATACGAGTGTTTCGCTTACAATCGGTTTATCCGGAAAAAAGCTATATTCAGTTTACAATAGAATTTTTTTATCTGATATGATGGTAGTAATGCTTGAAAAATACACTGTGCCCAGGTCTATTTTAAATTGGTTAACGCATATATTTGTATGCAGCTTCTAATCTTACTGGACTTCGCTCGCGTTTGTTGGGGAAAAGCGTCTAGTATTTACGCATGTACTCTACAATTAAGCTCATTTTTTTTGAGTGCTCACTCGTACATTATCGTGTAACGTTTGAATAGATTTAAAGTTACTTTTGGATTTTATGTTATCTTTAATAATGATGATTAAATCATTAGGAAAAGAGAAAATCGGTTAAAATTCTTAAGATGTCCACAAAAAGCTCTAAGAAAGCATTAATTTCTCAAAATTACTATTATCTCCCAGTTAAATTACTCCCACAATCTTAGTGAGATTTAAATTTAAAAAAAATTGTATAGTGGAATTAAAATTTAATCTAAATATCATTTAGACTAGACATTGCGTTGTGTTATTAAAATTTATTTTTAAAGATGGAAAAATTAACTTATACAGGGTGTAAATTTTAAGTTGACAAAGCAGAATAACTCGAAAAATAAGCTTCACACGAAAAAATGCGTAGAATCCAAAGTTGATTATTTTCGAGGGGGCATCTGCTGGTGCTAAAATTAGCCCACCCCCCCGGCCCCTGGGGGTGGGGCGGGGGGCAACTTTAAAATTTCAAATGGGAACCCCTATTTTTTATTGCAGATTCAGGTCCTACATAAAAAACTACGTACATTTTGTCTGAAACATTTTTTTTTATTTTTGGTAGATGGCGCTGTAATTCAAGAAAATCCATTTTCTCATTTTTGCGTGGAAATGGTTACGGAGAAATAAAAAATACTTATTTACTTCGTAAATTTTGCCGCAAAGTTATTATTTTATTATTTTTTGCCGCGGATTAGGATAATTTTGTTTTGTTTCGTGGTCATGAGGCCACACAACTTTATAATTATCAAACAAATCAACTGATTAGCTAACTAACTAACCGAACATCCTACGTACTAACGAGTGAACTCATTAACTAACAGAGTAAAAAAGTAAAAGACTGTGTAAAGATGAAGTTATTCCCGTTTAAGATTTGGTGGTCCTTAAAAGGACCGATTGTTTTCGTTTTATTTTTTCTTATTTGCAAATACTTGCAAGTAAATGAATTTCGGGGTGCTTGTATTTCCAGTGAGTCCCCTCGCCTCTCACTTTCGGCCTGCTTGTTGTCCTTAAATCCCTTGCATCTCGCCGTTTTATGAAATTAAATGTTCAAATTGATGACCTCCAACTTCGATGCATTTATTGACTCGTTTTGTAAATTCCTGAACACATCTTGATAACATGTCTGGTGTAATTGCAGCGCAAGCATCTCTTATTCTTTGAATCATGTTTTCGCGAGTGGTTGGCGTTTCCTTATAAACGATATCTTTGAGGTAACCCCATAAGAAAAAATCTGGCGATGTAAGGTCAGGCGATCTGGCTGGCCAATTCACAGGACCTTCCCTGCCGATCCAGCGACCATGGTAAAGTCGATGTAGTACTTCGCGCGCTACTAATGAATAATGCGCTGGACAACCATCATGTTGAAACCACATGTGTTGTCGAAGTTCAATACTCAGGTCTTCAAGTAGATCTGGTAGTTCATTTTCAAGTAGGTTACGATATTTGTTGCCATTCAAATTACCGTCTATAAAATATGGACCGATAAGTTTATCGCCAATTATCCCACACCAAACATTAATTGACCAAGGTCGCTGATGGTTGACTTCTCGAATCCAGTGTGGGTTCTGTTCACTCCAGTAATGCATGTTATGTCGATTAACTTCCCCGTGGTTTGTGAATGTTGACTCATCGGAGAAAAGAACTCGTGCAAAAAAATGTTGGTTTGTTTGCATCTGCTGAAGTGCCCAGTGACAAAACGTTAGACGGTTTTGGTGGTCATTGCCATGTAGTTCCTGATGCATAGATACATGATATGGATGAAATTTGTGGAGCTTCAGCATTTTCCAAACACTCATATGTGAAATTCCTGATTGCCTTGATATTTCTCTTGTGCTCGCATGTGGATTATGAGCCACAGCAGCTAGGACTGACACTTGATTGTTTTCTCCACAAACAGTAGCTGCACGGGTTCTTTTTTTCTGGTTCACACTACCTTCCGCAGTAAATTGTTTAATAACTCGAACAAAAGAAGACCGTGATCGCGTTTGGCCAGGAAAACGCTGAGCATAAAGCGCGACTGCATTATCAAAATTTCTCCCACTTTCTCCATAAATGTACACCATCTCAATTTTTTCTTCCACAGAAAGATAATTCATAATGTAAATTCAAAAGCAATACGGCGTTGTACACTCACAAAAACAGTTGAAAAATTACAATCTTTTCTTCTAAAGATCAGAATTTAAAATGTAAACATTCTGAAAAAAATGCCAATGTTTACGTTATTTGTTTGTTGACGAAATGTCTTCAAATTACATTGTAGTTAAAACAATGTAGGAATCGAAATGAATAATAAATTAGTTATTTCCACGCAAAAATGAGAAAATGGATTTTCTTGAATTACAGCGCCATCTACCAAAAATAAAAAAAATGTTTCAGACAAAATGTACGTAGTTTTTTATGTAGGACCTGAATCTGCAATAAAAAATAGGGGTTCCCATTTGAAATTTTAAAGTTGCCCCCCGCCCCACCCCCAGGGGCCGGGGTGGTGGGCTAATTTTAGCACCAGCAGATGCCCCCTCGAAAATAATCAACTTTGGATTCTACGCATTTTTTCGTGTGAAGCTTATTTTTCGAGTTATTCTGCTTTGTCAACTTAAAATTTACACCCTGTATATCAATAAGACTCCCATATTACTTGGTTTCCAAAAATAAAGTGTGTTTATAAGTGAGAAGACAGATAGACTTAACAGAATAGTTGAAAATATATATATTTAATAACATTAGGAAAGAATTCTTAAAAGAAGTTTTCTTCAATTACATATTTAAATTCCCCAACAACCATGACAAAGGAAAACAGTAGTTGTAAGTGAATCAAGAATATCAGTAGCAAGTAGCAGCTAAAAGAAAGTTGTTAGAGAAAATAAAAGCCAAAAGATTATGCAGTAATAATGCACAAAATAAATATTAGCAGGCTTCAAAACACTTGTGGCCACCACAAATGGAAGAAAACGTATTTTAACTCAATTGAATCAAAACTGTTGAAAGCTTGTACAAAATACAAGACAGCAAATAAGATAAAATTGCTTGATTCATTTACAGTCATTTAAAATATGAAATGTGAAAAAGAAAATCCATAAAAAAATAAAGCCTTACACTTTACATAAGAAATATGAAAAGACAAATGAAAAAAAAAATATTTTGACTCCTCCACTTTAAACCATTAGAGAGATATTAGGGACCAAAATTAAAAAAAACAACCTTATAAATGTGTAAAAAGAAATTTAGAATTACATAATGGGCCAAGACTGAAGATAAAGTAAAATTACATTAAATAGGAAGAAATTATTTTGTAAAGGTTAAAAGTTCTAATTAAAAGATTAATTTTAAGTCTCGACAGGCATGGTTAGCTCACTACAGCAAAGGCACTGTTTAAATTACATGTTGAACAGAATATGATGATGGTTTCCGGAGAAGAGATTGACTGGAAAATCCAGACAAATCTGCGTCACTGTCTATTGAAGTAAGTGTCCATCTCAACAGAAGAGGACCAAATGAAAATGAAAATGGGCTTACATATCCGGATATTAATGAACTTGAGGTAGCTAAGACATAATCCTTGAAAATCAGATCAGGAACCAGAAGAAAAGTTGAAGTCAGAAACTGTAGTGGGTATGGATGATGACGGAGCCTTATTGGATCATCTTTACTAATGGAAAACCGGAAAAGTAGTGAAGAAATTTTGGCATGTTGAAGCTTTTATGCTCTTGTGGCAACAGTCAAGAAGCACACGGCTAGCACGCGGCAACAATTGAAGGGCACACTTCAGAGCTTGACTATGTAAATCAGAGAACATCTTTTAAATGTATGACAACAATTGATATGTTATAAAACATTGTTGGCGCTCTTGAATTAAGAAATCAAAATAAAATTGTACAAATTTTTATCTTATTTATACCAACTCAAAGATTCAAAGGATCCTTAATATAGACATCACAGATGCTAATATTGGCATCAAAAGTGCCAAAAAGAAAATTAACCAGATTCCTGATCAAACAAATTGGCAAAAAAAAATTGCAAAATGAATATATTTTAATTGTTCACAAGAAAATTGCTATAGCTAAATGTGTACACATTATTAATTAATATTGCTATTTAAAATCTTACGAAAATCGCCCGGAATTTATCTACAAAAAATAAATATATAATAACATTTTTAATTGAAAAGTAGCTAGGAAAGAAGTATTGAAATTTTCTACAAAAAAAAACTTATTAACAATATTGCCCGGGCTAGGATAATAAAAAAAAACTAAATAATTATATATCATCAAAATTAAAATATAACAAAACTTTTATGGATACCTGTCAAAAACAAACTGAGGTGAAGGGTTTATCATTTTATTACAAAATAAGAACAACTAAAGAAAAATGTGATGAACGAATTACTATGGCATCACAATCGCTTGAACACAGTTAACAACGCGTAAAGCTAATTGGGCTTCTTCCTATCCTTGAAAGACACCATAATCAATTTCGCGACTTCAGCAGCAAGACGCAATCACTTGACAACAATCTATACTTGAAGAAGAAACATATATTTTTGTTTTGATAATAAGTAACATAACATTCTTATGGTTATCGATTTATTATATCGATGTTCGCCTTTATAAAATAGTCGTTAAATATTAATGATCATTAATAAGTCTTTTAGGCTTTCTATAGCAACAATATTTATGTTTCATACATTAAAGTCTCAGCACCTAAAAGCAGTCATTGCAATATAGTCAACAGTTAAACATGGCTTTTGACATACTGCGCTATTATGCCATGTCGTTAGGCATAAACATGACCAAAACTGAAAGACGCAAAAGTGTTTTCTTAACGTTCATATTTTTAGCGTTTCTCTTCACCCAAGTATGTATTTTCTTTTTGTTCTCAGTTACTTTTATTCAATCCATTCTGAATGGAGATGAATTAAACGATATTCTGATCTTCGTAACGGGACCCGTAACTATTCTGGTAAGCATTACGATCTCCATCATTCTCATTCGTAAGCAAAAACGCCTCAGCCGATTACTTCATTCAGTCCACTCCGAAGTCAATCTATTTAATGGTGAGAAAAGATTACGAAGAATGGTAAAGAATCTTGCGATTCAAGGATTTTGGTTGAGTCTCTTACTTGTTTTTGACATTGCTTTGTGTATCGTTGTTATGGTTAGAGGCAACGTAACAGAAAATTCTGGAGGAATAAGCATTTTCTACAAAACGCCTATTATTGTAAAAATAATTTTTATATATTATCGATATTTAATGCAATGCTATTTGGTTTTGTTCGATCTTTGCCATTGTCAGTTTTGTCAGCTGATGGTGTTCTTGTACCAAGACTTTAATCGAGATTTAAATGCTGAGCTAAACAACTCTCCTTCAAATTTAGACTCACTCAAACGCTACAGACGCAGTTATCGCGGTCTCAGTAACTGGGTGAAAAATTTCAACGATGACTGTCACGTGATCGTCCTGCTGTGTGTATTTGTTCGAGTTTTCAACATTTCTCTCGGTTTACGTAGGTTGAAAGCTGATTCGCTTTATCAAACAGATTGGATGCAATTGTGTATTCTAATGATAGCTCTTGTACGGGAGTCGGTTCAGCTGCTTACATTTATATATTCTGCTTCGTTATTATCTGTAGAAGTAAGTATGTCTTTTTAAAAGGAACATTTCTCAATGATCGAAGCCTACAAAGAAGACAGGCACTTGCACTGAAAAGTCACCTGACCATCGACTTCTGAGGAATAATCCAATCTTCATTGTCTACAATGTTTCGTTTGTTGGAAACAATGAAGGTTAGATTGTTGTTTAGACCTCGAAGGTCAGGTGATATTTATGTGCCTTGCCTTCACCACCGAGAGAGAAGCCCTCCGCAATGAAACGCAATACATTGTTACATCATCATAGATAGGGCAAATTTAGGGATTATTATTGGTAGAAATACGAATAACAATGCCTTATCTATGATGTATAATAATGTATAAGATTGGGTTTCATTGAGGAGGCCCTCTCTGTGGTCACGGCCAGCCCCTGTCTTTCTCGTAGGCCTGGTCAATAACACTAATAATAATTTTTTAATACTTCATAAGTGCTAATACTGTAATATTATTTTAGAGTTAAGGTTTACACGCCTTTCAAGATTTCACATAATACGACGTTTAAGTTTGGCTAAAAGCAAAGTACGAGGTAGCTTCTAAAAGTTCCCGGAATAAGAATATAAAAACTGAAATACAAGTTCGCCTATAAATAAGTTTAGATTTTTGATAGCCTACAACTTTTGAAGTACATTAAATCCGTAAAGGGAGGAGAATACAAGGGAGATTATTGCATTTAATTTAAGAATTGAACTTACATTCTATATACAGGGTCGGGACACATTAATATGACCACCTCTCCTCAAACATGTTGGAACGTCCCATGGTATGAGGATGAAAAATCATTGCATATCATTAAAAGCTGACAACAGCAGACGTGTAGTAGCATCCGTTAACACAGCAATTGTCCCCGTCATGGACAGAGCAAGTGACCTGTCGCACCTCCAAAAGGGGATGATCATTGGCTATCGGGCCAAGGGGGCAGCATTTCAGAAACTGCCACCTTTGTGAATGCTCTAGGGCTGCCTTTGTGATGGTGTACCGCGACTGGACGAACCAGACAGTTTCGAGCAACTGAAGAAGTAACTGTGGGGGTCCTGACACAGCAAATGAACAGTGTGGCCAGTAGGCGTGTCAGCACCAAGACAGTGCAACGATCTCTCTTGAGGTTGGGGCTCCGGAGCAGGCGTATGGTAACAGCACCCATGTTGACGCCTGTGCATCGCCAAAAACGCCTCCGATTCGCAATGGACTATCGCCATTGGACCTCGGCCGAGTGGCAAAGAGTTGCTTTCTCTGTCGAGCCGCGGTTTCTGGTGAATAGAGTGGACGGACGATGGGGAATTCGCCGGGAAGCATCTGAGAAAAGGCATCCCGACAGGCTGGTCGGGGAGGTGTGAATGTTTGGGGGATGTTTTCGTAGTATGGTCTGAGTCCACTGAGACCGCTGGAGGGTACACTGAATGCTGTTCGTTACCTGACGATCGTCGCAGACCAGGTAAACCCCTTCATGTCGACAGTGTGTCCTCAGAGTGATGGTACCTTTCAACAGGACAATGCTCCCTACCATACTGCCAAAATTGTCCACGACTGGTTCGAGGAGCATAAGAATGAATTCAAGCTACTCCCATGGCCATCAAACTCCCCGGACCTCAACCCCAATGAACATTTGTGGGACCATCTCGATAGCCATGCCCACAAGTTGGATCCTCCACTACGCACGGTGATGGAATTACGGGATGCACTGATCGCCGAATGGTCCCAGATACCTGCAAGCACCTTACGAGGATTTATTGACTCTCTGCCGCATCGACTAGCTGCTGTGCTTTCCGCCAAAGGTGGATATTCCGGATACTATCAGGTGGTCATATTAATGTGTACCGACCCTGTATACTGTATAAATAAAGTACTGTGATATATGAAAACAATGTTTTCCAAAATCAAATTTAAAAATTTGAGCTAACCCCCCCCCCCAAAAAACAGAAACAATTAAATAATGAATAAAAAACCCACCTTCTTCGTTATTTGTAATGTAGCTACACCAATACAAATATTAAAAAAAACATCAATACATTATTACATAAAATCCAAATTTCCAAAGGGCTTTTAAATACATTGCATGTTGAGACGAAATATATGTCCTATTCCAAAAGCATGGAATACACACGACCTTTTTTGATGGCGGTCCATGAATAGATAATGTACACAAACTCCGAGCAATTTAAAAAAAGTTCTCCTGGAACAGTTCTGAAAAGAACTTTTGTGAAGATCCGAAAAACTAGAAGAAAACACCAATATCATACATGATTGCAGTGGTTGCCAAACTTTAACGTTCCCGAGGGAACAACCCTCATCTTCAGAAGGTGGAGAAATGATACTTGAATTAACTTAAAAAATAAAAAGTATAAAACATGTTTGATATTGGGCGTATATAATGCAGAGACAAATGAAAGAATGAGACTGGCAGTGCCCTATTCATTTCGCTGAGCGCTACTAGTACCAGCGGAAGTGCAGCATTCGCCATGTTACGATTGGCAAAAACCTAAGGCGGCATATATTCTCAATGTAATTTCAGCTATTTTTGTAGATGATTTCTGGAAGTATTAGTAAGCATAACCTGTTTTCTGATTTTAAAAAAAAAAAAAACCTTATTGCATTAACTAACGATAACGTATACTTTTAATAACTCCAAATTACTGATTCAATGCCTAACGAATTTTTAAAAGGCAAATATTTTAAAATTTTAAATTAAAAGGAAAGGAAGAAATATTTCTCAGTTCAGTAAAATAATCAATTTATTAATCCACATATTGTAATAAGCAATTGTTTGCGATTGTTTCACATCGGCCTCCGTAGCTCAGTGGTTGCGTTATCTGATGCTTCTGATGCCCGAGGACGCGGGTTCGACTCCGGCCGAGGACAACGAGGATTTTTTCAGGGAGAAAATCCTGAGATCACACACTTCCTTCGTAAGGGAAGTAAAGATGTTGATCCCGTGTAGTCGTTTGCCGGCTGCACTTTACAGAACCCTTGCAAAATTTGCTGCCCTTATAACCCTGTCCTGAAATGACCATAGAACTTGAAAAGGACGTTATTACCAAACAAACAAATCCAAACCGATTGATTCACATGCATTGCCTCGGGCGATCAGCTGTTTCTTGCCAATCCCAATATGGCGGCGTGAAGGCACCACTAGAGGGGAGGTCACTGCCAGTCTCTTTCTTTCATTTGTCTCTGATATAATGAACTAAACATTGTATATACATTTCTTGTAAATTGTAATTTTTTTTCCTTTTGTTGCAGCCACATCCATCCGCGAAGTTCAGGACTCTCCATTTCACATTTTTAAAAAATCATAAAATTAAGGAGCATATAGGGATCCTTTTAATAGCTAACGTACGAAAAGAAAATGCCGTTATTTCAGTATACACTCGTGAGTTCGCGAGGAATACAAGGGATTATTTTTTTTTTAACATAAAAACGAAATATTCACGTGTTTTTCTCATTCGCGGGTTATTGACGCGGAAATACGGTAGACACTTGTTGGTAGAAATGTGTGACTGCAAGAACAGGTACTTTGAGGGACATTTGTCTGTATACAGGATGAGGCATTTATCTTGAGACAACTGAATATCTCGGAAACTAAGCATTGTACGAAAAAATGTCCAAAATCAAAAGTGAATTATTTCGCGGGGAAAATTCATTAGTTAAAAAATTACCCTCCCCCCTTGTGAGGGGGGCCGGGGGGAGGGATAACTTTGAAATCTTAAATAGGAATCCCTATTTTAATTGTATATTCAGATTGTACACAATATTCGAGAAATGTTTTATTCTTGGTGTTTTTTTCAATTGATCCAACCGTTTAGGAGATAAAGGCCCTCAAAGTGTGGAACTTTTAAAGTTTTGGACCCAATTTTATCGATGAAGACAAAGAGATAGAGAGTGTGTCTTACAAACATTCCTATTCTATTTTCCAATGCTCTTTAATAATCCGAAATGAGAATTTCAAAAATTCAATATTTTTCAATACACACGCATAGACTCTGTCTCCATAGGACTGCTGTCCCCCTAAGTTTAATTTTGCATTAAAAAATTGTAAATTTTTGAAATTCTGGCTTGGGATTCTTAAAGACCATCAAAAAATAGGATAGGAACGTCTGCAGACCCACTCTCCATCTCTTTGTCTTCATCGATAAAATTGCGTTCAAAATTTTAAAAGTTCCACACCTTCAGGGCCTCTATCTCCTAAACGGTTGGATCAATTGAAAAACACCAATAATAAAACATTTCTCGAATATTGTGCAAATCTTAATATAACATTAAAATAGGGGTTCCTATTCAAGATTTAAAAGTTGCCCCAGCCCTCCTCACAAGGGGGGGGGGGTAATTTTTTAACTAATGAATTTCTTCCGCGAAATAATTCACTTTTGATTTTGGACATGTTATCGTACAATGCTTAGTTTCCGAGATATTCAGTTGTCTCAAGATAAATGCCTCATCTGTATTTTGTATACTGTTTATATTTTTGAATTAAAAATCCTTTCCGGGAACATTTTGAAGCTACCTCGAATGTAGGTTGAAAAGATTGCTTAAAAAAATCGGCTTAACATCATAAGTACGATGCAAAGAGCGCAAGCACCAAACAACATGGAAGTACACAAAAAGCATGCCTGGCATTGTAATGTCGAATGAATTTTGTCGTTGTAAAAGTCCGCTTGCTGTAAAGAACATAATCAGTATGTAACCGCCCGATGCGATATAAAATCGTGTCTGAGGTTGTGTCGAATGATTTCGAATGGACATGCTGAACATATTTTTGATGACATTCCCAAGTATAATCATGAACTTAATAAATTTTACAAGAGAAGATATAAAAAATCGATTCAGTCAGTAGTAATGAGATTGGGATCCTGGGAATTTCTTGCCGCCACAACAGATTTTGATCATCATAGTTTTCGCAATGTCTTCATTCGGTGTTGTTTTCACTGCTCACTGAATACACTAACAATTAAGATACTTAATTTCATTAATAGAATGCCACTAATACGGTTGAGTAACAGTCTATACACAAAATGGTGCGGCTCAACCAGATGTCAGAGCAGAGGTAGATTCAGGCAACATTAATGACGAACAGTTATCGATATCTAAATCTTAAACTTTGGCTACGGATTCCCTGTTCTTAAAATTCAATTGATGGCTCCACCAGAGATTCATTAAGATTATTTCTGAATAGGTTAGTGGATAGTATTTTCTTAAGCACCTTTTTTATCACTGCGATATACGTAGGCAACAACTAAACATGGCTTTTGACATAGTGCGCTGTTATGCCATGTCGTTAGGCATAAACATGTCCCTAACTGAAAAACGCAAACGTATTTTCTTAGCGTTAATAGTTTTAGCTCTTCTCTTCATCCAAATATGTATTTTTTTATTTTTCTGCATGGGCTTTATTCAGTCTATTCTAAACGTAAATTAGTTACGCGACATTCTATACAATATATCGGGACCCATATCTGTTCCGGTAAGCATTGCCGTTTCCGTAATTCTCGTTCGTAAGCAAAAACGCCTCAGCCGATTATTACGTTGTGTACAATCCGAAGTTAAACTATTCAATGGAAAGAAAAGATTACGAAGAATGGTACAAAATCTTGCGATTCAAGTCTTATGATTGATTTTTTTATTTGTCTTAGATATTGCCTTGCTTATCGTTAGTATATTTTTGATGAACATGGAAGAAAATTCGATATCATTATCAATAATCCTGATGCTTTATCGATACTTAACGCAGTGCTACTTGGTAATGTTCGATCTTAGCCATCGCCAGTTTTGCCAGCTTATGATATTCATGTACCAAGACTTTAATCAAAATTTAACTGCTGAGCTAAACCACTTTACTCTAAATATAGACTTACTCAAGCGTTATCGTCGATGGTATCGTGTTCTTAGTAAATGGGTGAATAAATTCAAAGATGACTGCCACGTGATCGTATTGATGTCTCTATTTCTTCGAGCTTTCAACATTTGTCTTTGTTTACGTATATTGAAAGCTGATTCATATTACACAGGAGGTTGGATGCCAGTGGGTATTGCAGTCATTGCTCTTGTACGGGACTCCGTTAAACTTTTAACGCTTTTGCATTCTGCTTCGTTGTTATTTGTTGAAGTAAGTATTTCTCTTTTAAAAACGTCATTTCTAAATAATAATAAAAAAGTTATTAGTTATTAGAGATAGTTTGCCGTTAAGGTTTTTACGTCTTTCAAGAATCCTACATAACTTGACCCGTAATTTTAGCTGAAAACGATGTGGTATATATTAGATTGAAAAGAATGTAATGATAATAATGTCCGATGGGATATACTAAATATCCAAAGTTGAAGGCTCGTTAATGGTGCACTGATATTGCTTAGAATATCTGTTTAACTTCAAAAGTACGACGCAAAGAGCTTAATCATCAGACTACATGAAATAGACAAAGAGTATCATTATCATTAAAATTGCAAATGAGCTTTTTCGTAGCACCTTCCATATGCAAAAATTCAAAATTTTTTAGTGCACAAGTAAACTTTTGGGGACAGTAGTCCTATGGAGACAGAGTATATGCGTGTGTATTTAAATATATACTGGATTTTTGAAATTCTGACTTCGGATTCTGAAAGACCATTAAAAATTAGAATAGCAATTTGTAAGACCCACTCTCTATCTCTTTGTCTTCATCGATAAAATTGGGTTCAAAACTTTAAAGGTTCCACACTTTCAGGGCCTCTATCTCCTAAACGAGTTGAATCAATTAAAAAAACACCAAGAATAAAACATTTCTCAAATATTGTATACAATCTGAATACACCATTAAATATAGGGGTTCCTATTTAAGAATTCAAAGTTTACCCCCCTCCCCCCAGCACCCCTCACAAGGGGGGGGGGTAATTTTTTAACTAATGAATTTCCCTTGCGAAATAATTCACTTTTGATTTTGGACATTTTATCGTACAATGCTTAGTTTCCGAGATATTCAGTTGTCTCAAGATAAATGCCTCATCTGTATTTTGTATACTGTTTATTTTTTTGAATTAAAAATCCTTTCCGGGAACATTTTGAAGCTACCTCGAATGTAGTTTGAAAAGATTGCTTAAAAAAATCGGCTTAACATCATAAATACGATGCAAAGAGCGCAAGCACTAAACAACATGGAAGTACACAAAAAGCATGTCTGGCATTGTAATGTCGAATGAATTTTGTCGTTGTAACATTCCGCTTGCTGTAGAGAACATAATCTGTATGTAACAGCCCGATGCGATATAAAATCGTGTCTGAGGTTGTGTCGAATGATTCCGAATGGACATGCTGAACATATTTTTGATGACATTCCCAAGTATAATCATGAACTTAATAAATTTTACAAGAGAAGATACCGAGAATCCCATAAAAAATCGATTCAGTCAGTAGTAATAAGATTTGGATCCTGGGAATTTCTTGCCGCCACAACAGATTTTGATCATCATAGTTTTCGCAATGTCTTCATTCGGTGTTGTTTTCACTGCGCACTGAATACACTAACAATAAAGATACTTAATTTCATTAATAGAATGCCACTAATACGGTTGAGTAACAGTCTATACACACAATGGTGCGGCTCAACCAGATGTCATAGCAGAGGTAGATTCAGGCAACATTAATGACGAACAGTTATCGATATCTAAATCTTAAACTTTGGCTACGGATTCTCTGTTCTTAAAATTCAATTGATGGATCCACCAGAGATTCATTAAGTTTATTTCTGAATAGGTTAGTGGATAGTTGTCACGGAATATTAATTTTGTTAATAATTCCGAAGACAAAGATGCTCGTTTTCGTTCGAGAATAGTATACAATTCCGGGCGAAAACGGAGGCGACGTCATCAGCGTCGTTTGGAGCATCTTCTCGCAAGAGCCAATCAGAGAAGAGCGAGTCTCGCGAGTGCGGGTTCGAAGGGAGAGCAGAGACAGAGAGGTAGAAGGAAATTGGCGACGACCGATGGACGATGGAAGGGAAAGAGGCTCCTGGCCACTTCTGAGAGAAGGCATCGGGACTGTGTGGTTATCGACACACTGAATGGGAAGGCCCGTCCTCAAGCCGCTGCGACGGAGACGTCTACGGAGACGGCGTGTGTCTCGAGATGCAATGCCGTGCCATGCGGAGAAGCCCAGACGGCGGAGACTCGTGCCGACGCAAAACGTAAGAGTCTGCTTCGTGAAAAGTGCCCGTCGCCGGTGTTCGGCTTGCTTCCCCGTGCGCCGAGTGTTTCAGTCACCGACCAGTGATTTGCCTTAGTAAGTGCGTCCATTACAGTAGGCTGTGTAGCCACACTAATTAAGAAAACATTTTCTGACCTAAGTCGCCGTGACGTGTATAAGTGCACTCAAGTGTGTGAGCTTTGGCCCTGCGGCATGCGGGCATACCTTACGACCCAGTTTGGATTCGTGATAATTAAGTGTAGTGATGTGTCATTTAGTTCACGAAGAAAATAAGTTGGAGTCAAGTTATGTAATTGCCCATTTTTCTTAACATGTGCACTTAATGTTTCCCCTTCCATCATAATTTGTATTAACAAGTAATGTCTATAGTATTCCTCTATAGACCTCATCTGACATTCGCATTTCTATTTTGCAACAAGTGAACTTGGAGCTTATTTATTTTGTATTCATTCAATAATAAGCTGTTTGGCCTTAAAAAAAGGTTTTCAAAGTGTTGTGTATTAGTTCTCTGTGTTGCTTGTAAGTGTTATGACTAATTGACTTTCCCGGACAATGAACATTAGCCCGAGTTGTGACTATTTTAGATGTAGTTTTGTTAACTACTAAATTTCTCGCAACTGGAACTTTTATCTGCAAGCGGTCGCATTATGATGCGTGGTTTTCTTATGTGAGATAAAAAATTCACTAGTATGTAAAGTATGAATTTCTGTGATAGTACAATGGAATCTTTTTGGAAATCATACGTTTAAGCTTATGTTTAACATGTTGTTTGTTATTTTTTTAAAGTAAAGGTCGGCTTTGTTAAAGGCATGTTGGAGACCGACCCAGTTAAGTTGCTATTTCTACTTTGACCCATATCAGTGTCTAGTGTTAAGCAATTTATTGTCATTGAACTTTTTCCCAATAGCGTCTTTTTGGGATGAAATTTATTTAACTAATTTAGCTCTCGCAATTGGAACTTTGTTGGCGAGTGCGCTGCTTTGTGTTTATGTAACCTCTTAGGGTGGCTGTGAAATTTATATGATTGAGTACTGTAAATTACTGTAACGGCTCAATTGATTTCTATTTGGCTTCATATGTTTAAGTACTTGACTGGCATTTTGTTTACTAATTGCTTAAAACGAGTTAGTTGGAGGTTGGTTTCTTTTTAAGCATTTTGGAGACCGACCCAGTTAAATTGCTATTTCCATTTTGACCTATATCAGTGTCTGGTGTTAAGCAATTTAGTTAGCTAGCTAATAAGCTAATTGTTTTCACTGCTTTGGCGGTTAAAGCTATTTCTTTTATGTGAATTTAGTAATTACAGTTTTTGGTCGTTTAGACATTAATTGTTGTATTCTTTTATTTAGCTTGTAAGCTTTGTGTTTGGTTACTGGCTGAATTATAATTGTAAAGGCTTACGTTGGAGCCTTTGATGTATTTTACTTTCAGGCTTGTGTGCCTTGAAGGTTTGAATTAAGTTTAAGGTTTAGCTTTTAGCTTTGGTTTCATCGCACTGAGGTGCGGGTAAAGGCTAACCTTTCCATATTTAACCTTGATTGATATTTATGCATTTTTGTGAACATTGTTGATTGTATTTGCAAAAAGGAACCCTCTTGGTTCCTTCATAGTTATTGTTACTTTTACTTATAATTTTTCAATAAACTTTATTCATTTATTATCTTAAACTGTGCGCTGTTACATGTTATTTTTATTTCCACTGCGCTACTCCTAAATTAGCTAAATTACATGTGACAATAGTATTTTCGTAAGCACCTTTTTTGAGTACTCATACGCAGATAATTGATTAGACACTGTTAAAACGCTTAAGAAATCGAGCTTCTTCCAATCTTTAAAAGGCACCATAATCAATTTCGACTTCAAGACGCGATCCCTTGACAACAGGCTAAAATAACATTTATTCTTCTTTTGAGGGAAACTAACATACCATTTTATGGTTATCGATTTAATATAGCGGTGGCCGTCTTTATGTAATATTCGTAAAACATTAATGATCATTCGCAGATGATTATTAACAAGTCTTTATACCTTCTATCCAGGGAGCAATTAAGATAATATAGGTTTTTAAAGTTCAAACTATATATCCATTAACTCTTGAAGGTAGTCATTGCGATAAAGCCAACCGTTAAACATGGCTTTTGACAGAGTGCGCTACTTTGCCATATCGTTAGCGATAAACATCTCAATAACTGCGAAACGCAAAAGTATTTTCTTTAGGTCATGGATGAGAAGTGAGGCGAAGAGTATCCAAACAAACATATATCTCATGATGTCGACGAATGAGAGAATTCATACTGCATCGGGTGTGGCGCAGGTTAAAGTCACTCGCGTTCGGGAGTTAGGCAGAGGCTCTTGTTCGAAAAATAGTCGACAGTCTCCCGGCTGTTATCTCGGAGCAATGCCTTCCAGAAGCCCCGCCAGTGCACTCGCTATGCGCTTGGGGAAACGGTCGGGGGCCGCGCATGCCTTTACCCAGGAGGAGAAACGGATAAAGCAACAACGGGATCGGGTGCTGTCAATCGGCACTTGGAACGTATTCTCCATGACAGGAAAGGAATCAGAGTTAGTGGAGGAAGCCAAACGGTATCGACTGGATATCATAGGTATTATCTCTACGAAACGCCTGGGTTCTGGAACTGTGGACTTAGAAGGAGGGTGGAAGCTTTTCTACTCTGGTGTCGACCCTAACATGACTGCACAGGCGGGAGTGGGGATACTCACAATTCCCTGTCTGGCAGATTATGTTGCAGATTGGACCCCTTTAGATGGAAGGCTGTGTCTCCTGAGGCTTCAGATAGGGAAACGGTCTCTCTCTATTCGTTGCATATGCTCCGAATGCAGTCACAGAGTACCCATTTTTTCTAGATGAAGTTGATGCTGCTCTTAGCAGGAGAGGGAGTGCAGATTCTCTCATCCTGATGGGCGACTTCAATGCACATGTAGGGGCTGATGACCAAACGTGGAAAGGCGTGATTGGGAGGAATGGTGACCCCGATTTAAATGCGAATGGGAGGTGCTTGTTGGATCTCTGTTGCAAAATGGATTTTCCATCACAAACACCTTCTTCCAGCACAGGGATGCCCATAAGTATACCTGGTACAGGGATGCAATGGACCAGAAGCCACTGGTTGATTTTGTAATCGTTTCAGCCGACCTATTCCGATCAGTGTTGGATACCCGTGTGAGAAGAGAGGCAGAACTATCAACTGATCACCACCTTGTTATCTGCACTTTGCGGTTCTCTGTATCCATGCCAACCAAGCGAAGTACTAGGTTCAGACAAACTTGGCGCATCAAATGGGAGGCATTGGAGGATAGAGCTGTGAGGAAGACCTTTGCAGATAACATATCTTCAAGTTTCAAAGAACT
>JAHWFO010018885.1:48527-103171 GCA_023313115.1 Rhysida immarginata
TTTTTTGTTTTGTTTGTTTTTTTTATGCTGAACAAGTTTGCTAATTGGTTTTTTTTCTCTATCCCTTACGGTTTTTGAGATAAATTCTGAATGTGTCCTAATGTGCATATTTGGGATGATGAAAACTGCACCATGGGATAGGCCACCCACAGCTTCCTATTCATTGGATTCATCAAAATTGACATATCTGCTTCGGTTCAAAAAATAAAAGGGGGGGACAGACTTGTATTCACCCTGTATACTAAACATCCAGAGTTGAAGGTTCATTAAAAGCTCACTGAGATAGCTTAGAATATCTATTAACATCATAAGTTAGACGTTGTAGTTTCACACGAGTTTTGTTGTAGCACTTTCCATGTACAAAGCCATGAGATAAGGGTGGTGGAACAAGTAGTTGGCACACCACCTGTTCAGACCAAATCGATTCCAGTAAAATATATTTTCTTTGTTTTCATGAGGATAGAAATTTGGTAATTCCCTCAAAAACAAAGAGTTGAGAATGAGAGAATACATAAAATATCCAGAGCTGAAGACTCTATACGACTCACTGAGATTCGGGATTCGTGCATGTCTGTTATCTACCGGAGGGCAAAGAAAATAAGCACCAGATAAAATAGACAAAGAGCCTTTCCGCCAGTGCATCCTGTATGAGTTTTATCGGGACAGCACCTCTGCAAGTTCTGTAAGGAAAATAACCCGTGTGTGTATATATATATATATAAAGAGTTGAGTGGAATTTTTTCGGTGAGGGGGGGGGGGAGAGTTGGATTGGACCTCTGAGACTATCCCAGAGTGGAAAACCAATAATAACAGTTATGAATTTAGTGGAGGAAGAGGCTACTTTTAGTAAAGTAACAACGTACACATCTGTCCATCGAGAATACAGTAATTGGCCAGAAGCAAAACTTGTGAGCCATGAAATCCTACGGAGGAATTTTCGAAACTTTTCCAGTAAACTTTTTCGACATTACGTGGGATAGATCGGACCTTATTGGGGTAGATTGCATTATTGACTCTGCTGATTTCAATAAAGTTCCGTTAAGTTGGCGCGTTAAGTTCCCTAAAGCCCCCCCCCCCCATTACCCAGAAAGACGAAGAAACCCGATGCTATATATCGGCCTCGGTGGCTCAGTGATTGCGTGATCGCCTCTGATGCCCGAGTACGCGGGTTCGATCCCCGCCGAGGACGACGAGGATTTTTCAGGGGGAAATCCTGACATCACGCACTTCCTGCGGAAGGGAAGTAAAGCCGTTGGTCCCGTGTAGTCGTTTGCCGGCTGCACGTTAAAGAACCTTTGCGAGGCAAAATTTGCGGCCCCTATAACGCCGTCCTGAAATGACCATAGCAGTTGAAAAAGACGTTAATACCAAACAAACCAAACCGATGCTATTGTACCCACATGATACATTGAAGCCTAGAAGACTATGACGATGTAATCCTGTTTTTGCATGGTGGATGTTATAAAAATCTTAAATCTTGGTAACTATTTTGCTTAAGGATTATTGAATAGCTGAGAGAGAATTGCATACTTCTTGTGAAACACTTGAAATGGTCCCATAATTACTGCCTTTGTCGATAATGCTCCATGATGTAATGATATGTTCTCGAAGTGTTGGTATTTATCTTCAAGTATATTACGAATCAATTTGAAAGATTCCATATGAACCTAGGATCTACCTGAATGACCACATGGGATATTAACATTATCATCTATGGTGGACACCACACTTTAATAAAGGGCGGACGCAACATATTGTTTTTCTTAATTCGCCAAAACGACTGTAAGATCTGAATCTTGATTTGGTTCCGAATATCTTTACATACGAAAATTTCTCTTAAAATCGTTTTTTTTTTGGAAACAGGCAGTTGCAGTTTATAATAGAATTTGTTAATTTAATAGCAATAACTAACTGATGGCAACTCTGCTCAAGTTCACTTTAAACTCAAAATGAATGATGCAAAAAGAAAACGTAGCGGTGACCAGTATTTAAAAAGACAGATACTAAATGAAAGGTAAACACTCCAAGATTCATTTGGCAACGCTCAAAAACCCGTCAGTTTGGAAACGACGTAGTTTCAACCACCTACATCGACTTGCTATGACTGTGATTGTTGGGGCTAATAATGTGCCAATAATGATGCTGTGGCCTCCTGACTTAACGGTCTGTTATTTCTTTCTGTGGGGCTACGTGAAGGACAGCGTCTTTGCACGCCATGACTTACGGGAGATTTAAAGCGGCAAATTTCCCAAGCGACCGACGCTATTGATGAAGGGTTGCTGGCACGTGTGTGCAAAGAATTTGAATATCGTTTAGATGTCTGTCGTGTCACAGAGGGCTCGCATATCGAGCCCTTACGTTTTCTTTTTGCATCATTCATTTTGAATAACCCTGTATTTTAAAAAGGTTGAACGTTGTATGCAACTTAACGACATTTAATTTTGGCTGAAAACAAATTAGTAGGGGAGAGCGGGTAATGAGGGTCAGCAAGTAACAAATCACGATATGAAATCTGCGTCCACACATCTGAAAATCGCAGGGAGAAAAGTCAGGAGTTCAGGACCACCCACTTAAATTTCACAAGTTGATCTTTGACTATATTTGCCGTGTGGGGACGGGCATTATCGTGCAACAGAATAACGCTACGAGACAGTTTGCCCATAAACTGTGCCATTCTTCTGTGGACTTCCGTACTTCCTCAGCCTTTTGTGTTAGGAATCTAACAACATCTCTTTGTTCCTGTTTTGATGCTTCCAAAGTCTGAAATATGAATAAAACAACAATTATTGGACTGTATGTTCCTTTGCGTAATTTCTCATCACACCACCAGGAGCGATACTTACATCTTCTAGCGGCATACGGACGTATACAACATCTTCACCATATAATTACGCGTGCCCTCCAAAAAATTCACTAAGATCTTGATCATCAATTGTCTGTACACGCCTGCAGCTTGATACCTATGAAAAATACGCCTCATACATATCCCAAGTACACCATTTTTGATATGTAACAGTTCAAGGCGTGCACTTCGAAGGAATTAAGGGATATCGTTCTACTTGATATGGTTTTGGTATTAAAGCAGAAAATGTCATGGTACGCGTTATGGTATATTCACGGGTATTGTCCCGCGTGATGGGTAATTGCAGGCAGAGATTTAGTTGCTTTAAACAATTGAAAAATCACTATATTTAGAAAAAGGTAAAGAATAAATTAATATTCAAAGAAGCATTTACTGTATACTTCAATTGAATACAAAATGAACAAAATGAACTAGAAAGGAATCCTTTTTAAACAAGTTACAACACGGCTCGTGCATCATCTTAATGCTCCACATGACCAACATTATTGTTGACTGTCATCTGCCGTTATCTAGAGATACGCAATATGGTGTATGTAGACGTAAAAACAAAACCAGATGAAGATGTGCAAGCTATTATTACCAAAACGAACTAAAAAACCGTTTCAATTTGAAATAATGTAAATCTATTCGATAGTATGTAAAGACGAATGAATCAGAATTTGCGTCAACTTGTTTGAGTGAAATGTATAAGCATATGTTTCTAAATCAGTGAATAGTGTATAAGATAGTAAAGCTACACACAGAGTGGTCAGATTATTATGACCACCCCATCAGTATTCCGTTGGGCCACTTTCCGTTGGGTTTATTAAGACTGAATCTGGAAAACAAACTCAAAGGAATTTAAGGACACAGTATGGAAAGACTCTACCAATTCGAGAACAAATTGCGAAATGACATGAACAGTTCACGACCAAGCACTGTGGGTTGTGTTCGGTAGGCTTTTCAACGTAGCCCTCGCAAGTCAATCAGATCAGCAGCCAGACAGCTCCAGATTCCTAGAACAACTGTTCACCCTGTTTTACACAAAACGCCTTAAACTTTATGCCTATAAAGTTCAACTTGTGTAAGCTTTGAAACCAAATGATAAACCACAACGCCGAGCATATGCTGAACATTTATCTGTTGGGTCGTAACAGTGCCCTCAGTGTTGATAACAAACTACTGTTATACAAAATAATTGTTCGTGTCATCTTGCTATATGGCATGCCCGTCTGGGCTACGATTTGCAAGACAAGATGGAAGGAAGTCCAAACTTTCCAAAACATTGCCCTAAGGACTATTGCGTAATTAGATAGGAGAATTGCTCGCAATTACTCCATTCATAATGATTTCGATATGACCCATGTCGGGAAATATGTTCAAGAGCTCATGAAAACCGTGCTGCCTATTATGGCAAATCATGATAATGATCTAGTCTCTGGTATTCTAAAACATTCTCTACATAGAAAAAGGCATCGTGATCCAAGACATATCCTTGATGTCAATTTTGATGACATTGATAATGTCATCTTCCCAGATTACTGGGTTTCATAAATTCTTTCGTTTTTTCTGTGGCTTACTATGTAATATACTCCTAGTTCAGACAATCGTCAATCAAATTTTCCTCCACCAAGAGGAGGCAATTTTCTTTCATACTTTGGATGACTTTTGTGCGTACATCAGGCTTCTTTTCTAGTTCAGTGTATTTCCCTTGGAATATGATTATGAAGGGTGAGATTATGGAAGCTATGCTTCAAGTTCCACACGAATACCGATAAACTACACTGTTCGATTGTCGATTGTCGCATATGCTGAAGAAATGTTACGACGAACTGAAAATGATGAAGATTTTTTGAAGTCTGTTGTGTTTTCAGATGAGGCAACTTTTCACGTGTCTGGTAAGGTCAATCGTCATAATATGCGGATATAGGGATCACAAAATTCCCATGAAGTTCTTGAAATCGAGCGTGACAACCCAGAGGTCAACGTGTGGTGCGGGCTTTTACACGATCGAGTTATTGGCCCATTTTTTTCATCGAGCCAACCGTTAACTCCACCTTGACATGCTTGAACAATACACATTTCCGCAACTTCAGGACGACCAACCAACAAGTTGTGCCGCTCATCACTGGGAGTTAACAGTCCGAGATGCGCTTAGTGCTGAATTTCCTCAGCGGTGGATTGGACGAGATGGGACTTTGTTGTGGCCACCTCATTCACCTGACCTGACACCTCTGGACTTTTCCCTATCGGGTTTTCTTAAGAACAAAGTGTACAGCACAAAAGCCAAAAGTGTGGCGCATTTGAATTCCCGCATTGTTTTTGCAGTTAGTTTGGTAGATGAGGCGATGCTGGCAGAGGTTGAAGATCGTTAGGATGTTGTCCGTGCAACAAAATGGTGCCTATATTGAACTTTACTATATTGTTGAAAACCATTTGTCTCCATCTGTAATGGTTTTTTTTTAATATAATAATTAAAAGTTGTCTAAAACATTTTGGAACACCCTGTAAATTAAAATCGGTTGAGAATGCGTGGTACTGGATTAAGTTGGTTGCATTACGATATTTGCGAAGTTGGTGTTCTCTTGTCAATATTTTTCGTATTTTTTTGATTTTGACTTTAGATTCGGATAGATCATCAAAAAGAAAGTCATGATCGGCACGCATGTCCTAGCAATTAGGAAATATGGCCAAAAATGGTGGTCAATAAATGGTCAAAATTTTATATCTATCCCTACTGCCTATTCCGATCAATGAAAATGACATTTGCGAACCATCTGATGCAAAATCATGTAATTACCGATAAATTTTGCAAGAGCATTAACAATCCTAATCGGGCTTTTCCAGAAAGACAACATAATCAATTTTGTGAGTTCGGCTGCCAGATACGATCACTTGAAAACATTATTCTTTTTTGAGATAAAAGTTACATAACATAAACGGTATTTATTGATTTAATATACCGGCGGCGCCTTAATTTATATATTATTCATTAAATAATGATCTTCTGCGAATGATCATTAACATAACATTATGTTAATCGAAGTAACGATTAAGACATTCTTTATAGGCTTTTTAAGATTCAATATTTAGAAGAAATCTCAGTTAAAGGTTATCACTGCGATATACGTAGGCAACAACTAAACATGGCTTTTGACATAGTGCGCTGTTATGCCATGTCGTTAGGCATAAACATGTCCCTAACTGAAAAACGCAAAAGTATTTTCTTAGCGTTAATAGTTTTAGCTCTTCTCTTCATCCAAATATGTATTTTTTTATTTTTCTGCATGGGCTTTATTCAGTCTATTCTATACGGAAATGAGTTACGCGACATTCTATACAATATATCGGGACCCATATCTGTTCCGGTAAGCATTGCCGTTTCCGTAATTCTCGTTCGTAAACAAAAACGCCTTAGCCGATTATTACGTTGTGTACAATCCGAAGTCAAACTATTCAATGGAAAGAAAAGATTACGAAGAATGGTATAAAATCTTGCGATTCAAGTCTTATGGTTGATTTTTTTATTTGTCTTAGATATTGCCTTGCTTATCGTTAGTTTATTTTTGATGAACATGGAAGAAAATTCGATATCATTATCAATAATCCTGATGCTTTATCGATACTTAACGCAGTGCTACTTGGTAAATGTTCGATCTTTGCCATCGCCAGTTTTGCCAGCTTTTGGTGTTCATGTACCAAGACTTTAATCAAAATTTAACTGCTGAGCTAAACCACTTTACTCTAAATATAGACTCACTCAGCGTTATCGTCGATGGTATCGTGTTCTTAGTAAATGGGTGAATAAATTCAACGATGACTGCCACGTGATCGTATTGATGTCTCTATATGTTCGAGCTTTCAACATTTGTCTTTGTTTACGTATATTGAAAGCTGATTCATATTACACAGCAGGTTGGATGCCAGTGGGTATTGCAGTCATTGCTCTTGTACGGGAGTCCGTTCAACTTGTTACGCTTTTGCATTCTGCTTTGTTGTTATCTGTTGAAGTAAGTATTTCCTTTTAAAAACGTCATTTCTAAATATTAATAAAAAGTTATTAGTTATTAGAGATAGTTTGCCGTTAACTTTTTTACGTCTTTCAAGAATCCTACATAACTTGACCCGTAATTTTAGCTGAAAACGATGTGGTACAGAATACGTATATTAGATTGAAAAGACTGTAATGACAATAATGTCCGATGGGATATACTAAATATCCAAAGTTGAAGGCTCGTTAATGGTGCACTGATATTGCTTAGAATATCTGTTTAACTTCAAAAGTACGACGCAAAGAGCTCAAGACTACATGAAATGGACAAAGAATATCATTATCATTATAATTGCACGTGAGCTTTGTCGTAGCACCTTCCATATGCAAAAATTCAAAATTTTTTAGTGCACAAGTAAACTTTTGGAGACAGTAGTCCTATGGAGACAGAGTCTATGCGTGTGTATTGAAATATATTGGATTTTTGAAATTCTGACTTCGGATTCTGAAAGACCATTAAAAAGTAGAATAGGAATTTGTAAGACCCACTCTCTATCTCTTTGTCTTCATCGATAAAATTGGGTTCAAAACTTTAAAAGCTCCACACTTTCAGGACCTCTAACTCCTAAACGGGTTGAATCAATTAAAAAAAAACACAAGAATAAAACATTTCTCAAATATTGTATACAATCTGAATATACCATTAAAAATAGGAGTTCCTATTTAAGATTTCAAAGTTTTCCCCCTCCCCCTAGCCCCCCTCACAAGGGGGGGGGGTAATATTTTAACTAATAAATCCCCCCCCCCGCGAAATAATTCACTTTTGATTTTGGACATTTTTTCGTACAATGCTTAGTTTCCGAGATATTCAGTTGTCTCAAGATAAATGCCTCACCCTCTATACTGCCATTTTGCCATGCTCGGTAAACTTTTACCACAGGTGGTCACATTAAGGTGCCTCGGCTGTTTATATCTCCATAAAATTTTTGAAATTTATGCCTATAATAGAGTCTACTATATGCTAAACATATCAAATTAGTATCGCCTGTTATACACTGAGTTAGCAAAACTCATGGGATAGCAAGCACATTGATTGATGGGCATGGCTTACGAATTCACAGGGGTAACGGATTCTGGGAATGGACCATTAGACGTTGTGGGAAGAGCTTGGATAAGTGATTAATCAGAAATGGCACGTCGTCGCGAGTTGGCGTCTTTTGAACGGGGTATGATAGTAGGTGCCCGACGCATGGGATGTTCCATTTCGGCAGTGGTGCAGGAATTTAGCTTTTCCCGCTCAACTGTCTCCAGGGTGTATCGGGAATGGCTGGATGAAGGCATCACAGTCCACAATAGACACCATACCGGGCGTCCAGCTGCCCTGAATGATGATGACCGGCGACACCTGGGACGAATGATTCAGAGAGTGCAGCAAATCACAGACCCAGTTCAATACTGGCCGCACTAGAAACGTCTCTCGGTGGACAATCCGTCGGAATCAGCATGCCCTCGCGTTTGGCAGCCGTCGCCCTACACGGGTACCAATGCTTACCCAGCGTCATCGGACACTCCGGCATTCAATTGCCACCAACCATCTTGGCTGGACTCTGCAACAGTGGCGTAACGTCATATGGTCAGATGAGTCACGATATCAACTGTACCACGCTGATGGGAGGCACCGTGTGTGGCGCAGACCTCACGAAACGATGGATCCCGCATGTCAACAGGTGGTGGTGCAGTGTGGTGGGGCGTCAGTGATGATCTGGGGTGCATTTTCCTGGTTTGGAATGGGCCCTTTGGTTATCCTGGACCAAACGTTGAATGGTCCACGGTATCGTCAACTCATCGGAGACCATCTGCACTCGTTTTTGACATTTCAACACCCTGACGACGTAGCAGTCTTTCAAGATGACAATGCTCCACCACATCGCTCCAATGTCGTCCGCGAATGGTTCGAGGAGCATGCAGGAGAGGTCCAACGACTGAGCTGGCCAGCTCGGAGCCCTGACATGAATCCCATCGAGCATACCTGGAATGCTGTTGAAATCAGGCTCCGGGCACTGGATCATCCGCCCACGAACGGGCAGCAACTATCTTCGGCTCTGCAGACTATCTGATGTCAACTGCCTCCAGAAGTGTACCAGGGACTTGCAGACTCACTACCACGCCGTATTGCTGCACTCCACAGGGCCAGTGGTGGCCCGACCAGATATTAAGTAACTATCCCATGAGTTTTGCTAACTCAGTGTATATTGAGATATGAAATATCGAATATTTATACTTAAGATTTTTTGATAGTAACTGTCGGAATATTGGCCAATGGTCAATAAGGAAAAATTATAGAATTTAAGGTTGCTACTTAATTGTTTTGGTTCCAATCTGCTATGACTCACCATTTTCGAGATATAGCATATTTCGGAAATTCTATTTATGGCCGTTATCTCGGTGCCTATTGATCCCACACAAATTTGAATGCGATATTCGTAATAAGCGATGAAGCACACGTTCATTTCTTATGTCATATGTCACGCACCTTTAAAAAAGTGCAAACAGATGAAAATAAAGAATTCTGAAACTTACTATAACTATCAATGCTGCATTATACACATCATAGAAAACATTTCATACGCAAGTGAAATTTTAAGCTTCTCGTTGTGGAAAAAAGTTAATTTCTTAGAAGGAAAGACATTGACTACAAATTGACAACAGTGCAGCCAAACGTAGTGCAAACTTGGCGATTCACTCGCCAGTTGTTTTCCAAACGGTGCTGAGGAACTAGCATTTGCCGGAGGTTTCCACTACAGAACCTATTAAGTTGAAAAGAAAACGTAATGAAGTTAATAGCCTAAATATTCAACGTTGAAAACTTATTAATGGTTCACTGAGAATTTAAAACATCTGCTTAATATCATAAGTACGATGGAAAGAGCGCAAGCGCAACATGTTTATGAACCTGCTGAACATCTTTTTGGAGACATAGCCACTTGATAAAATTTATCAGAGAGGAGTTTGGGAATCTCATAAAGCAAATGGAGTCAGCTACTTGTGTCGTGTATAGAGATCGAGAACCTGAAGTGGGAGCTGTTGTCTATTTGGTATTGTTTTCAATGTACACTAGAGACAAAACAATAAAGGATCTTAATTTCATTAATAAAATGCCGCTAATACACTAATGTTACAACTATACTTACTTTTCAAACCCGCTTATCCGTTAGGGGGGCAGTAGCCCTAAGGAGGATTTCCAGCGATCGCGATCTTCCGCCATCAGGCGCATTTCCTCCCTGGTAATACCCAAGCAGCTCGAACCCAGATTCTCCATGTAGTCTAGCCACCTGGTTCAAGGCTGACCCCTGGTCTCTTACCCACCGGCTTGGAAAATAACAACTGCCTTAGAAAACCATTTTGCGGCATCCGTATCACGTGACCATACCAGCGCAACAGAGCTCTCTCAATGCGGAGAAGTAGCGGCTCAACACCTAAAGACTCCCTTTATGTGCTGCTGTGCAGTCTTATCTAGTAGGGTAACACCTGCCACACCTCTCAGAAATCTCATTCCGCCGATTGTACACGTCTTTACCCAAGACTCATGACCATATGTAAGAATGGGGACAAAGATTTGAAGACGGAGAGGCTTGGCTTTGTTTTCCAGCTCGCGTTTCGTTACCACAGATCGCCACAGTTCACGTCTGACATAGCTTGCTGCATCGATCCGAGCATCCAACTCTATTCACGCCAATAGATTTTACAGATATCAATACAGAGATTGATCCAGATAACCTTAATGGACAATTATCGGCATTTCCAACTTAAAGGGTTGGTTACGGTACTCGGTTTTGATGTTTCAATCGATGGTTTCCCACAGAGATTCATTCAGCCTTATTCTGGAAACTTTGCAGCTTACTGGTATTTATCCGAGCATTCAGTATTACACCTGTCTTGATTTATGTGGATTAAAAGCAGATTCCATACATCAAAGTCACTGGCTATCAGAAAGCGTTACAATCGTTGTTTTTCTACGGAACGCCATTCAATTACTCTCTCTAATATACCGTATTATCATTAAATATAGGCCTTATTTTTTTTAAATTAGTGTTATCGAAATATACTGAATATTGATTTTCGTATTTTCACGCTTTTTAGAATTTAGAAGACAAATTTGATCCGCAAATGAAAAATTTACAGAAGTGTAATGATAATTTACTTTTTAAACAAACTGAAAAGGCACATTTAAAAATAATGGTATTGACTGCTCACCCTTTAGATTATTGATTTCCAATTTAAGTCTTCTAAGGTACGAGATAAACGATTCCACCTATTTGTTTAACGATATTAAAATGCTCTTTTGTACTTTGTAAGCAAAATAAAAGGGAAATGCAATAATAAAATTTCATATTCGTCATTATAAATAATGCAAACACTGTCGATTATATGCAAAAAGTTATTAGTCTTTACTAACCAACATTACTAGGCAAATGTCGTTCATCTATTGTTGTTTAAGATTCTAAAAGATAATTTCTCGATAGTATGTACACTGGTGGACAAAAGTTTGGGCTAAGTGTGTTTTCTAAGAAAACAATTATTTAGAGATTTTATTGTGGACACCTTTTTACTTACTATTGAATATATCAAAATTGACAACTGAATAATTGATCTTTTAATTTGTTTTTAAGTTACATCCAAATAATGCAAATTACACTGGTCAAAAGTTTGGGGTAACAGGTAAATAATCATCAAGATATCAAAAGTAAAGGAAATTAATATGAAATCTGACCGCTATTTGACTTTATAACTTGAAGAAGAAGATTTGGCATTGATGAAAATAACTTCTTGATGGTGTTTAGTGCTATTTTAACAGCGGAGGCCTCAATTGCATTGATTAGCTGCATACGAGTTGAATACTGTTTGTCAGCATAAATATCCTGGCTCATAAGATGCCAAACATTTTCTATAATGTTGAGGTCGGGACTCCTTGCCGGCCAGTCTACAGGGTTGTGCATAACCTTTTGCTAGGGGTCTGGAAAATAAACAAAACTAAGTGGAATGTTCTGCGGTTGATAATCAAAAAGTACGTTTATTTCTGCTTTTATCACATCAATATTTCTGCTTTTATCACTGCCACCACCTGCTTCTCGAACAGCACGGATCCGTTTTTCCACGCTTGGCTTTAATTTCTTGTGCAACGTTGACACAGCTGCGACGTCTTTTGCCACTGTTATTAGCAATGATATTTTTGCTTTCCTGTGATAATTTCTAGGGTCTACCCTCAGCAAATTCGGCATGGCAGTTATCATAACCTTTCTTCTAATTGTCCGTCACCCATCTATCCGATCGGTTTAACTTGTTCGCAACCCATTTGCGATTAATAAAAGACGCACCTGCTTCCATTGCCTCTCGATATGCATTTGCACGAACTCTATCCATGAAACGCTGCTCTTCACTGTCATTTATTAAACCAGCCATATTAGTTTGATACCAATAGACGCACAATGAACTACTCTCTGCCGAAGCGTCATAAGAGTGTGCTACAACGCTGCGGTTTAAGTCGCAGCCCCCTAGCAAAAGGTTATGCACAACCCCGTAGTGTATGAACTCTGTTAGTGGAAAATCATTCAGTAAAAATTCGTGCTGTGTGGATAGATGCATTGTCTTGCTGCCATACCCATTGTTTTTGTCTGTAGTGTCTCTTGCAGAAAAGAATGGATGTGCTTTGAAGGTTTTCTAAGTATAGGTTGCCGTATATTTGCCCTCAATTACTTTTATCTTCAGGTGACCCATGTTTGAAATGGCGCCTAATTGCATCACATCTCCTCCTCCCATTTGGTGCTTATTTCTGACCAGAGCAATTGGTTTTTGGCATTGTTTTTTAACATAACTGAACATGTTATCAGGTCCATGGAAAAATCGTTTTTCATCAGAAAATACTACCAACCCAAAATCAGTCTTCTCATGATGTGTTCTGAGCAAATTGAAGTCTTGCTATTTTATTTTTTGGTATTAATGGCAGTGATTTTTCAATAGCTTCATAGTGAAAGTTCTCACGCTGCAATTCACGCCTTATGGTTCTGGTTGAAGCCTTCGATGCGCATACTGTTTACAATATGGCCAGCTGCAATTTCTCTTCTCTCATGGCGTTTTATGCTAGATTTTGTCCGTCTTGTAAGTGCAGATGGGTTTCCCATCTTCTTTCCTGTCTTCCTGTTTTCATTTTTGCCCTGATTACTGTATTGTAGCCAACATCAGCAATTTCAGCTTCTCGCTTGAAGTTCTTGTGTTGAGCATACAATGCATGAATTTCCTTCGTTTCTCGTCAGAAACCATCTTAAGACACTTCTTCACATTCCAAAAAATCAATGGACAAATATTCATGCACTTTACTGTAAAAAATATCAGTTATTTACCTGTTACCCCAAACTTTTGACCAGTTCAGTTTGCATACTTTGCATGTAACTTAAAAACAAATACAAAGATCAATTTTTCAATTGTCAATTTGATATATCCAATAGTAACTTAAAAGGTGCCATAACAATAAAATCTCTTAACAACAAATAATTGTTTTCTTAGAAAACACACCTACCCCAAACTTTTGTCCACCAGTGTAACAGACAGCTTTGCATCAAACCGTATACGGAGGTTGAGTCAAAAGTAGTGGCCGATCACCGCGCAAACTTTTAAATAGGCACCAGACAGGAACTACTTATTGCTAATCTTCAAATTAGAGTTTATCATGCTCGATGGTCTTCATCCAACGATCAGCAAATTGGCGGATGCCCTCGCGAAACCACTCATCCGGTTTCTGGGCGAAAAAGTCACGCACGGCGTCTTCAACTTCACTTACATTGGCGAAGCGCCGTCCACGCAGGAAGTGCGCCATGGACCGGAAGAGATGGTAGTCGGAAGGTGTCAGGTCGGGGCTGTAAGCTGGATGTGGCAGAACCTCGATGCCCTCCAACTCCTGCAACTTAAGCGATGTTCTTCGCGCCCGGTGCGGTGGAGCATTTTCCTGCTGCAGGAGGGCTCTCTTTCGGGCGGCGTACATTCGCTCGAGCTATTCAGCAAACAGGTCAGTGGTGACACCACGACCTTCAGGGACCAGCTCAAAGTGCACCAGGCCTTTGCATGACCACTTCTTGGCACATTTTCCGGGCCCATGTCTCCAGACGAAAAGCGGGAGAACCACCGTTGTGCTGTCCGTTCATTGGTCACGCCCTGACTTTCCACCCTGCAAATTTCGGTGGCTGCTGCTCGCTCACTGGTCCCCTTTTTCCAATAGTGACAGTAGGAGCCCGCGTATCACCAATTTTTCTGCCATATTTTACACTGGCTGACGCAGGTGGCACAATGTCTATGGCATTCAAGTTCGTACTGACGTTTCTTCCCACTTTTTTCTCTTAATAAACTGCGATATACCCTTATGGTAAATGGTCTTCACCCAGAATTCGTCAAACTCTAATGCCCCCCCTCCCTCCCGAGTCGGCTACTACTTTTGACTCAACCTATGTAAAATTTGAGAGTAAAACAAATTTACCAATATTACTTCTAGAAAGCGGGAGCATGTTCCTTGGTTTATCATGTTGTTTCCATTTCGCCTTACAAATCATGCAAATCCTTGAAATTACTAATCTTCCCGTTGGTTTTTTTTTTTTGCATGGACGACATTAATGACTCTTGCCAATTATAATGATATAATTAATGTCTAAATATTAATATAGAATATTAGGCCTTAATATTAAATATCCAATATTAATAACATAATAGACGATTTCACGCTAACGCGATAATGAGATGCGCGCATGCGCAATAGAACTTCCGGAGGGCAAGAAAATTAAAAACTGTGGCACAAAACGGCGAAATGCAGCTGCTAAAGCAGAAAACAGTTTCTTTTTTTAGATTTTCCACAAATAAGCCCCAGTTCAATTTATGGGTTAAAAAAATTATACTGCAGTAAAATATTCTTATTCTTTAAATGTACACTGAGTTAGCAAAACTCATGGGATAGCAAGCACATGGGCATGGCTCACGAATTCACGGGGGTAACGGATTCTGGGAATGGACCATCAGACGTTGTGGGAAGAGCTTTGATAAGTGATTAATCAGAAATGGCACGTCGTCGTGAGTTGACGTCTTTTGAACGGGGTATGATTATAGGTGCCCGACGCATGGGATGTTCCATTTCGGCAGTGGTGCAGGAATTTGGCTTTCCCCGCTCAACTGTCTCCAGGGTGTATCGGGAATGGCTGGATGAAGGCATCACAGTCCACAACAGGCACCATACCGGGCGTCCAGCTGCCCTGAATGATCGTGACCGGCGACACCTGGGACGAATGATTCAGAGAGACAAGAGCGCAACAGTGCAGCAAATCACAGACCAGTTCAATACTGGCCGCACTAGAAACGTCACTCGGTGGAATCTGCATGCCCTCGGGTTTGGCAGCCGTCGCCCTACACGTGTGCCAATGCTTACCCAGCGTAATCGGACACTCCGGCGTGCATTTGCCACCAACCATCTTGGCTGGACTCAGCAACAGTGGCGTAACGTCATGTGGTCAGATGAGTCACGATATCAACTGTACCACGCTGATGGGAGGCACCGTGTGTGGCGCAGACCTCACGAAACGATGGATCCCGCATGCCAACAGGTGGTGGTGCAGGGTGGTGGGGCGTCATTGATGGTCTAGGGTGCAAATTCCTGGTTTGGAATGGGCCCTCTGGTTATCCTGGACCAAACGTTGAATGGTCCACGGTATCGTCAACTCATCGGAGACCATCTGCACCCATTTTTGACATTTCAACACCCTGACGACGTAGCAGTCTTTCAAGATGACAATGCTCCACCACATCGCTCCAATGTCGTCCGCGAATGGTTCGAGGAGCATGCAGAAGAGGTCCAACGACTCAGCTGGCCAGCCCGGAGCCCTGACATGAATCCCATCGAGCATATCTGGGATGCTGTTGAAGTCAGGTTCCGGGCACTGGATCATCTGCCCACGAACGTGCAGCAACTATCTTCGGCTCTGCAGACTATCTGGTGTCAACTGCCTCCAGAAGTGTACCAGGGACTTGCAGACTCACTACCACGCCGTACTGCTGCACTCCACAGGACCAGAGGTGGCCCGACCAGATATTAAGTAACTATCCCATGAGTTTTGCTAACTCAGTGTATTATTAATTACTGTTATTGCACTAATCTAGTTAATATAAAACAAAAGACTGATTTTCTCACCTTGAAAAATATGTAGTCGTGCACATCTCCTGCATCAGTATGCTTAACGGCTCTATCAAATGCCGTGAATGTGGATGCATTGTCATTACGGAAATATTTCTAAAATAGAAATTCCACCCGTCGCATGACGGGTGTCAAGCGTACAAGTTGAAGGGTAAAGAAATGAAAGTGGAGCATCGGTGGTGTTCAAAACTTATATTCTACAACAATATAGGCTACCGTTCATCTGCATATAAAATAAATTGGGCTAGTACAAGTCGGACTCGCGCATCGCGTGTTCCGTACTACTATACAGGGTGTTTTTGAATTGAGTACAGATTTTTTGGGAGATGATAGAAGAGGTCCTTAGAAGTATTTTTGTTATATGAACATGAGGTCCCCGCAGCTCCGTTTACTTACAATACTGCATTGAACAATCAAATGACACCGGGACGTAGTGTGCGTTGGAAGGCCTAGATTATTTAATTTTTAACAATTAACACAAGCAATCTACTGTAATAACTTTTAAAGTAATTGTGTGCAAAGAAATTTCAAGGTGCACGTGCTTGTTTGTTGAAAAGTCTTGGGACAAACTTTGTCAAGGAGATTCCATAGTATCCAACCTCTTTGTATCTCACACCGATGGATTTTTTTTATGGGGAAGCATAAAATCAATGGTGAACTACGAACCCGTAGATACCGAAGAAGAATTGGTGGCTCGTGTTGTCGCGGCAGCAGGTGACATCAGCGACCGTGCAAATCAACTGTTTCCACCACGCGTACATCAATCCATCATAAGGCGTTACGAATTGTGCTATGAAGCAAATGGCGGTCCGGTGTCATTTGATTGTTCAATGCAGTCTTGTAAGTAAACGGAGCTGCGGGGACCCCATGTTCATATGACAAAAAATACTTCTAAGGACCTGTTCTATCATCTCCCAAAAAATCTGTACTCAATTCAAAAACACCCTGTATATATACCAAAATATGCCAGGTTCTGGAAGGTGTGACACTGTGTTCTCGATTTCGGCTTTTATAGACATATAATCTATAACAGTTTAAGAGTCGAAATTTATAAATTAAGCGCTTTGAACAAAAAAGTTTTCAAACAATAAATTAACAGATCACCTGAAAAGATATTTTATGTTTGGCGTTGCGCAAGTCCAACTCACACTTGGCCAGATTTTCATTATTTGTTGTAATACTTTAGAGTTTGAACTACAATCATGCCAAGTTTGACGCTTGTATGTAAAACCGTTTTTACGATAGAACAAAAAAAAAGCGTTTTACATTTGTTAGACAATCCGTTATCTGCCATAATAACACACACTCTGTGAAAATTTCAACTGGCCACCTATTCCCATTCAAAAGTTACTGTCCTTAAGAGTATTATCATAGCCTAATAATGAGAAGTCTGTTCACTCCGGGTCGGTTTCATTGTTATAGCTGTTGCCAGATCGACGTCCTACAACAATAATAACGACAGCAGCGCGCCAAGCGTTCAGCTATCTCCTTCTCTTTTCTGGATCTATTTAGGTACTGTTTTGCTATTGAGTTTTGTTAATGACAGGTCGTTATTTAAAGCTTTTTACGATTTTTTTCATCGCATTTTATCTGATTGCAAAAAAAGGTATGTATGCAATTTTCTATTCAAGGGTCTATTATTCATAACAGCAAGAATAAAAAAACTTTAGAGGTCCTATAATTTTTTAAAAAAGATTTCATCTAATTTAGGGAATCCAATGAAAAACCATTCATCAAATTTTCTAATATGGCAAAATCCTTTTTATTTCAAACTATTTTGAATAAGAGTTCCGTTATAACAACCTTAATTCATAGAGCTCACGGTTGTTTTATTTTCTTGGGGTTTTTTTTTTGTTGTTGTTTTGTTTTTTTTTCTTTTCGAAAAGAAAAAAATAGAAAAACGTTTAGTGTAAAGGACGTGGAAATTAAATTTCTTCATAAAATTTTCTCCAATTTAATAAACGACATTTTGTCTCCGTTATGATTGCAGTAGTAAACAATGGATTTGACTTAGAGTTAGTCCACCACTAGGGAATTTAGACATTTGAAAACGAGAGTGGACAGACTTCTCATTATTAGGCTATGGTATAAGGAAAAATATCTTCGCGTTGAATGATGGGTACAGCTGCCATTTTTTGAGGGCAAGAGGAAGGCAATCCTATACTGCTACTCATCGAAGTGCGCCGTTTTTGCCCGATTTGTTATTGTAAAACGATGGTAACGAGTTGTTGAGTGTTTGGATGTATTGTATAACAATGGGATAAGTTCAGAGCCATGGCAGCCATGGGTCTCGATGCCCTCAAAAGATGGCGGATATTCAATGTTTATGTTTTGATATTTCTCCCTATTATCTTACCACACAACAATACCTGGCTTTGGACAGACCAAGAGAATTATTTTCGCAGTGGCTACGTACAATGCAACCTTGTACGCCTTCCGTTCAATGCAACTGAAGTGGCAAGCTGTGCCGCCATCTGCCGGCAGAATCAAAACAGTATTGTATGGATTCCGACGTTAGAGGGCGTGTTTTGGCTAGCTGCTGTTATGGCAACCACACAATTGGCATGTCACGGTCGTGTGGATTTCAGATTTTCTTTTATTCTGCTTTCTGGATGATTAGCCATTGTCGAAAGGAACCATGCCTTAAAGGTAAGCCAGCATTTTTTGAGCGTTCTAGTGTTGGGTTAGGTTGACTGAGGTTAACTTAGGTTTAGCCATAAAATGAGGTCCCGTAACTTTCTGGCAGCCATTTCTGTGAGCACTAAAATATACTGACAGCCATTTCTGTGAGCACTAAAATATACTGGCAGCCATTTCTGTGATCATTAGCCTCCTGTAACCGGCCGAGGGGAAACCAACTGCCCCCTGTAAACAAATAGGTTGGGTACGTATGTAAATCGACGTCGCCGTGAGCGAAGCGATGGCGTCCGCGTACTAGTATTGTAGAAGGGAAAACCAACTGCCCCTGTAACCGGTTATGTTGGGGGTATGTTTGTAATTCGGGGTTGCCGTGAGCGAAGCGTTAGCGTCCACGTACTAGTATTGTAGAAGTGGCGGCTAGTATTTTCTACTGAGCGATGGGAATCTGCCATATTGCATGTTTCGAAATTAGAGAAAGTTTGGAGTCTGAAACTGTTGGTAGATGGCGGTATAGCTAGCCACTTCCGTTGCATTGAACGGAAGGCGTACAAGGTTGCACTGTACGTAGCCACTGCCTATTATTATTTTTTTCAGTTTATTTATTTAATTAAATAACAATGACGGAGTATTGTCTTGCCACAACAATCCCTGGCTTCGGACGGATTGTTGTAACTTTCTTTGTTGGCTTCGGACAGGCGGACAGATAAGAGATTTAGATGTTTACAAATACCAGTTTAGACAATGATCAGAAAAACTAATATCTGGAGAGTTCTTCTTCCTTAGGTATAGAGGGTAGATCATCGCTTGAGTGATGACTGGGCGCCTATTTCTACAAGTGAATTTTGTGCTATCCCAGTGATAAGTAACCGCTGCTACGAGATGACAGTAGCAGTCGGGACCGACGATTTTACGTGCTTTCCGAAGGACAGGGGGGGGGGGGTACAAAGATAGAAATCACTGGTAGGGATCCAGCCAGTGGCCATCCCCCCGGCTGCTGGGCATCCAGCTTTGGTTCAATGTACGGGTCTCACAAAACTGCGTTACCTCGATGCTGGTCTCAGAAGCCGTCTCACCCAACAACAGGTCCGTCAAGCCACTGGCTGTCACCCAACCAGTGACTGGCCGCGCGAAAGTTGCTTAACTTCACTGAAAGCGAACCGATCTGTTTGAGACAACTAGGCCACGACCATCCCCGGAGATAAATGACAGCAACATTATCTGTTGTAGCATTATCTACTCTCTACTTCTTGGTTGTAGTCGCGTTTTCATTTTGTAACTCCAATATTTTTTGAATTAGAATCAGTTTAGTATTTTATTTTTTGAGTGTCTAATTAATTATAGGTGCTAATAGATGAAAGTCGGCCTTCTTTAGTTTTATAACGCTAGCGCTTGCGTTGCATTCGTTATCCAATCTCTGCGCTTTGCCCTTCGGAAGCAGAACCATAAGCCCTTTGAAAGGGTCTATTATAATATGAATTTTTTTTTCTTTAAATATACAAAATTGCAAACAAATTACATCAAAACAAATTTATTATCGTATTTGGAATGGTAATATTAAACACCCGATATTAATATCAACCATTATGCATCTAGCTGTGCTTCGCCTATTCCTACAAGTATATAGAGCAAAATAGCAGTTTTGTCTGGGCGTTGTGACCTTTCGACGACCTTGACTAAAGTATCTGCAGGTAATTCCATCCTATCGGAATCGTATCAGCAGTCTTGAAATGACGCTAGTTGACAAGCTCAGCATCCGAGACACTTCAACTTGTGGCTGTCCTGCTTCCAGTCGTTCAATTATTCGTCCTCTCATTTCTCACTCTGAATGATACGATGAGCCATTAGCAACAATTATCGAATGCTCTAATTTGGCCAATGAAAGTTAAAAAACACATACTTTATAACACTTTCACTAAGACCCGAGTTGCATGGCCAATGATATGTGTTCCGTCTACATAAGTGCTGCTCTTCTGTGTTTAATGATAGAATTGTGTTTACAGGTCTTTCAGAATGACCTTACAAAATTTGGTGCTAATCGGATGTGCGGAAGGGTCTCATCTCCAAATCCTTTAATTTACGAACATCAGTGTAATATTTTTTAAATTCAGAGGAATAAAATTCCAAACTTTAGGGATAATATAACTTAACACTCCAGAGGTGGCGCGGGTGTTTGTAACACGGGTGGTGGCGCGCGGTCTGTAAGATCGCATTTTGAAACTACTTTTTCTTAATGTTAAAAAATGAAATTCATAAATATTTTTATCTATCACTTAATTTACCTCATTATTAATAGAACACCTCAAAAAACTTTTCAATATTATCTAAAAAACGCAACTTTTGGAAAGAAATTTAAAAACCCTTCTTTTTCCGTCAAAATTAGACATGAGTATTTCGTGCAAGGCATTTAGAAAAATAAAATAGTTGAAAACTGATACTTTGCATTATTTTTACTTTTCATACATGTACACTGAGTTAGCAAACTCATGGGATCGCAAGCACATTGTCTGATGGGCATGGCTCACGAATTCACAGGGGTAACGGATTCTGGGAATGGACCATTAGACGTTGTGGGAAGAGCTTGTATAAGTGATCAATCAGAAATGGCACATCGTCGCGAGTTGACGTCTTTTGAACGGGGTATGATAGTAGGTGCCCGACGCATGGGAAGTTCCATTTCGGCAGTGGTGCAGGAATTTGGCTTTCCCCGCTCAACTGTCTCCAGGGTGTATCGGGAATGGCTGGATGAAGGCATCACAGTCCACAACAGGCACCATACCGGGCGTCTAGCTGCCCTGAATGATCGTGACCGGCGACACCTGGGACGAATGATTCAGAGAGACAGGAGCGCAACAGTGCAGCAAATCACAGACCAGTTCAATACTGGCCGCACTAGAAACGTCTCTCGGTGGACAATCCGTCGGAATCTGCATGCCCTCGGGTTTCGCAGCCGTCGCCCTACACGGGTGTCAATGCTTACCCAGCGTTATCGGACACCCGTGTATTCATTTGCCACCAACCATCTTGGCTGGACTCTGCAACAGTGGCGTAACGTCATATGGTCAGATGAGTCACGATATCAACTGTACCACGCTGATGGGAGGCACCGTGTGTGGCGCAGACCTCACGAAACGATGGATCCCGCATGCCAACAGGTAGTGGTGCAGGGTGGTGGGGCGTCAGTGATGTTCTGGGGTGCATGTTCCTGGTTTGGAATGGGCCCTCTGGTTATTCTGGACCAAACGTTGAATGGTCCACGGTATCGTCAACTCATCGGAGACCATCTGCACCCGTTTTTGACATTTCAACACCCTGACGACGTAGCAGTCTTTCAAGATGACAATGCTCCACCACATCGCTCCAATGTCGTCCGCGAATGGTTCGAGGACATGCAGGACAGGTCCAACGACTGAGCTGGCCAGCCCGGAGCCCTGACTTGAATCCCATCGAGCATATCTGGGATGCTGTTGAAGTCAGGCTCCGGGCACTGGATCCTCCACCCACGAACGGGCAGCGACTATCTTCGGCTCTGCAGACTATCTGGTGTCAACTGCCTCCAGAAGTGTACCAGGCACTTGCAGACTCACTACCACGCCGTATTGCTGCACTCCACAGGGCCAGAGCTGGCCCGACTAGATATTAAGTAACTATACCACGAGTTTTGCTAACTCAGTGTATACTTTCTAACATAAAAGAAAACCATTATAAAACTGAATAATAGCTATCATTTCTTAAAGGATAAAATGGCCTATTTTTTATCGACATTCAAAATTATTTTATTCAAAACTACTATAAACGGGCGTCAAATATATATGAAATTATATAAGAGTTTATTGCTCTTAAAATTCAGAAAACAGCATTAGTATACTTGCAACTCCGGAATTCCTCTCCGACAGGTTCACCCAACTGGTCACGCGTTGATACAATGCGTGGAAAGGGATGGGGACTATGTCGAAAAGTGAACAGTGCATTACATAGTGGACAAATATGAGTATAAGATAAAAAAAGGAATTTTGAAAATCGGTTAACAAAGAAAAAAGTTACAGCCATGGAGACCTTATTTATCAATCGCCCCTCGTAATTTGCGTTTCGCTCTAGATATTTGTTTTCAAATAAAAATTTTTAAGTAAAAAAATATTAATAAACAAAAAATTTATTGGAAATTAACCACAGAATATAATTAGGTAATAAACAATTAAAAAGAAGTATAGAAAAATGAGTTTTACATCAATTTATTTTAGTAACGAAGTTGGTGGCGCGCGGTCTCTGAGACCGCACGTCCTATATATGAGAATCTAGAGAAGAAATCGTGCATTATGACATACTGACTTCTAGAAGGGTCCAAGTTGGAAGAATACAGAAGTGGTCCCTTGTTTATTTTAAATTCATAAGAAGATATTCACAAAAATGTAGTGATGGGGTCCCTGAGACCGCGCGCCATCTTTGGAGTATTAAATTTTGAGTAGCATATTTCGTTTTTACAAAAAGAATAACCAAATTGGACGCACCTCTAATGTTAAGTTAAGAATTTCATTTTATGTTTGGCACATAAATTAAAAGGATTTAAACAATCAGTAGGAAAGGAATTACAGGGTGATTCAGTCAATTTCTGACCATTTCACTCGAATGACGTGCATTAGTGATAAACAATTGAAAGAATATGAGCGCCAAATCGAACTTCTAAATAGTTGGAGTTTGTATCGTTGCAACGGCGCTGCACGAAATTCGTATTGTTGAAAAATGGCGCCCGCTTTATCAACAGAGCAGAAATGCAAGGTTGTCGAATGGTATTTCGAGACAAAATACCTGTAACCGTGCAAAGAAAGTTCCGGAAGGAGTATAAGTGTCTAAACGCACCAGGCAGGCAAGCAATCATGGATTTTGTCAAGCAATTTCGTGCCACTGGATGTGTTAAAAGCAAGAAAAAAGACGGGAGCGCAGCTCGTGTTCGAACGGCCGAAGTTGTCGGAAATGTTCGCACAAGGTTGGTCGATTCCCCTACCAAAAAAATCTGTTCGCCGCCTATCCATTGAAGAATGACTGTCGTGTACCACGACGTGGCGAATTTTGAGAAAGGATTTACACCTGTTCCCGTAGGAGATCCATGTTTACACTGGAAGACAGAAGCGACAACAATTTGCGATGGAGTTTGGAGCAGAAATGGAAGCCAATCAGATGAGGCCTTCTTCCATCTGTCAGGTGACGTTAATAAACACAACGTTCGTTTTTGGGGTTCCCAGCACCCTCATGAGATCCATAAGTCACCTCTTCATCCACGAAAAGTTATGGCTTGGTGCGCGATTTCCAATAGAGGCATCCATAAGGTCCGTTCTTGGTCCGTTCTTTTTTGAGGGCACCGTAACGTCACAGGCTTACCTTAACAGGTTGGAAACCTTCTTCATCCCCGAGCTGCGAAGGAGGCATATACCGCTTCGACATTAATGGTTTCAACAGGATGGGGCTAGGTCTCACACCACTAATGAAGTGCTAGACTTTCTCAATCAGAAATTCGGAAATCGTGTCATTTCAAGCAGGTTTCCAGATCGATTCGAGGGTGGCTTTCTTTGGCTCCCTACGAGTCCTGACCTAAACCGATCTGATTTTTATCTCTGGGGGCTCCTTAAGGAGAGTGTGTTCACTACAGTACCAAGAACCCTAGACCAGCTGCGACAAAGCATCGTCGACTTCTGCACCCTTGTGGATGCATAAATCCTGGATAGTGTTATGAACAACTTCACCATTCGGCTGCGAGCAGTTCAAAACGTTCGTGGTGGCCACATTCAGCATATCATCAAGACAACTGGAATAAAAACTCTGAACTGCCTAAAATATCATACTGAAATGCTAAGTTTGTAAACATTAATGGGTCAATAAATCATAGTACTGAAATGGTCAGAAACTGATTGAATCACCCTGTATGAGCCAACTTACTTACTTACTTACTTTTCAAACCCGCTTATCCGTTAGGGTCGCGGGGCAGCAGCCCTATGGAGGATTTCCAGGGATCGCGATCTTCCGCCATCAGGTGCATGTCCTCTCTGGTAATACCCAAGCGACTCGAACCCAGATTCTCCATGTAGTCTAGCCACCTGGTTCTAGGCCGACCCCTTGGTCTCTTACCCAACGGCTTGGAAAATAACAACTGCCTAGGAAGACTAGTTTGCGGCATCTGTATCACGTGGCCATACCAGCGCAACTGAGATCTCTCAATGCGGAAAAGTAGCGGCTCAACACCTAAAGACTCCGTTATTGTGCTGCTGTGCACTCTATCTAGTAGGGTAACACCTGCCACACCTCTCAGAAATCTCATTTTGGCCGCTTGTACCAGCGATCGCACTCTTTCGGTCATTACCCAAGCCTCATGACCATAAGTGAGAATGGGGACAACGATAGATTTGAAGACTGAGAGCTTAGCTTTGTTACCCAGCTTGCGTTTCGTTACCACGGATCGCCACTGTTCGCGTCTGACACAGTTTGCTGCACCGATCCGAGCATCCAGTTCTTTCTCCTGCCGTCCATCACTCGTGAATGCAATCCCGAGATACTTGAATTTCTCCACCTGCCCCAGTGAGGCTCCCCTAATATGGAAAGCGCACTGAGCAGGCTGTCTTGAATGGACAAGAACCTCAGTTTTAGCCACACTGATCTTCATCCCAGCTTCTTCACATTTGGCTGCAAACCGGTCTAGTGCATGCTGAAGGTTCGTGCGAGAAGACCCAAGGAGGACAAGGTCGTCAGCAAAGAGCAACCTCTCCACCGGGCAGTCGCCCACACAAACACGCTCATCGCCTCGGCTGCCCCTGTCTATCCAGTCCATAAAGATAATGAACAAGAGGGGCGACAGTACGCACCCTTGGCGGAGTCCAACACCCACGGTGAACGGTCTTGACTTAATGCCATTTATCTCGACACACATCTCAGAGCTTTCGTACAGAGACATGATAGCAACCAGTAATTGCCCATCCACTCCATACTCTTGCATCACTTGCCAGAGCTTCTCCCGAGGAACTCTGTCATATGCTTTTTCGAGGTCCACAAAGCAAGCGTAGACCTCTTTTGCATACTCCCAGGATTTCTCAAAGATTTGCCTTAGAGCAAAGATGTGATCCGTCGTGCTTCGGCCAGGTCGGAAACCACACTGCTCCCCCGACAGTTTGGAGTCGACTATTTCCCGACTTCTCTTCTCCAGACACTTGAAAAGAGAATAAAATAAAATTTTCCTAATACTAAAAATCTCAAACGGAACAAACATTATGGACATAAAGCAACGTCTCAGAAAAGGATTTGGCAGTCTAGCTAGCATAAGATAAATTTTATTTGAAGTAGAACCCCCAAAAATACCGTATGAGAGATGTGGAAGAATATAAGGATTATAGTAAAATTTCATTATTTCAAAAGGTTCATTTTGATAAAGGTTCATTTAACCGATAAATTTTGCAACAGTATTCACAATACTAATGGGTTTTTCAAAATTCGGAAGGCAATTGATTATCAATTTTGTGAATTCAGCTGCGAGATATAATCACTTGAAAACAATTTAAACTAACGTTATTCTTTTCTGAGATAAAAGTTACATAACATAAACGGTGTTTATTGATTTAATCTACTGGTGGCCGCCTTTGTGCATTATTCGTTCAATATAAATGATCATTAGCAGAAGATCATTAACATGACCTAATGTTAATCAAATGAACGATAATGTTTGTAGACTTTTTAAGGTTCAAAATTTCAAGGCATTAACAGTTGAATGTTGTCATTGCGATATACGTAGCCAACAACTAAACATGGCTTTTGATATCGTCCGCTATTATGCAATGTCGTTAGGCATAAACAGGTCCTTAACGGAAAAGCGCAAAAGAAGTATTTTCTTAACGTTAATATTTTTAGCGCTTCTCTGTATTCAAATATGTACTTTCCTCTCTAATTTAGCACCTTTGATTCAATGCATTGTAAATGGACGCAAGTTATACGATATCATATTTTTTGCAATTGCACCTATATCTCTTCTGGTAAGCATTGCCGTCTCCGTCATTCTCTTTCGTAAGCAAAAACGCCTCACCCAGTTAATACATTCAGTGCAATCTGAAGCCAAAATATTACATGGAAAAAACAGATTACGTAGAATGGTTCTAAACCTGGCGATTCAAGGCTTATGGTTGATTTTCTTACTTGTCATTAACATTGTCTTACTTATCTTTCTTATGGTTAGAGGCGACATATTAGAGTTCATAAAAGAAAATCCAGTAGGAATTAAGTTTATCAACGAAACACCTATATTATTAATAATAATGCTAACATTGCAACAATATTTAATGCAAAGTTACTTGGTACTGTTCGATCTTTGCCATCGTCAATTTTGCCAGCTGATGGTGTTCATGTATCAAAATTTTAATCAAGACTTAAGTGTTGAACTAAACCACTCTACAGCAAGTATAGACTCAGTCAAACGTTATCGTCGCCGTTATCGTGTTCTTAGTAATTGGGTGCAGAAATTCAACGATGACTGTCACGTAAACGTCCTGTTATCCATATTAGTTCGAGTTCTCAATATTTGTTTATGTTTACGTACACTGAAAGTCGATTCCTCTTATCAAAATGATTGGATATTAGAGAGCATTGTAATCATTTTTCTTATACGGGATTCAGTTCAACTGCTTACACTTATATATTCTGCTTCGTTGATATCAGTAGAAGTAAGTATTTTCTTTTTAAATCTGTCATTTATTTGTAATAATAGTACCAGTATTTCATAGCCTCCGACATAATATGATTCGTAATTTTGCCTAAAAGTGTGAAAAGCATAAGATAACATCAAAATGGACAAATAGCATTTCCGGATGTGCATGTTGTACGGGTTTTATCGGGAGCGATATTAAGTGCTGTAAGTAAATAACTTGTGTATTAAGCATTGTCGCTGAATCGTATAGTTTCGGGGAGGGAGAAATTTTGTCTTGTGAGACTATCCCAGACTGGAAGACTAATACTAGTAGTTATGAATTTGCTGAAGAACTTTCTAGAGACAGATGCTCGTCTAATATGCGAGAGTTGGGATATACTTGAGGAGGAGCATCATCAAATATTTGCATGAACTTGAAATTTATAAGAGAGGAATTTGTGTATCCTCTTGATTTAGCCTACGACCCGATGTGACGCATCATTCCAAGAAAGAAAAAAGTTCCAGAAAAGCCATCCCACAGCGTCCGAAGAAATGCTCGGGCAGGACAAGCCAGAGGAAACTCTGGTGAAGGTCCGTAGTGATTCTGGCGTGAAAGTCGATCGTCGGATCTGTTTATAGAGGCGAAAGACTAATCGAACCGTCAAAGTAGCTGGTTCCCTCTGAAGTTTCCATCAGGATAGCGAATGATTATATGTCTTAGGGGCGAAACGACCTCAAACTATTCTCAAACTTTCAATAAGCGAGAAGTCCTGCTTGCTCGAATGAAACCCGGATCTCACAAAAACTAACGAGGGACTGGGGAGGGTTCGTGCCCTCTCCGGCCTGCTCGTAGACGGATACGAGTGCCCAGTAGGCTATTTGTGCATTGTAGTAAGCAGAACTGACGCTGTGGGATGAACCAAACAGGGTTACGGCACCCGATGCGGACACCCCATGAAATGTGTTGGTTGCTATAGACAGCAGGAAGTTGGCCATGGAAGTCGGAGTCCGCTAAGGAGTGATGCTCCAACGTCGAGCTCATAAGCCAAAAGCCTCGAGTAGAAGGGTAGATCTAGGGTCGCTGCCTTTGCAGATCTTCATGGGAGTAGCAAATACTCGAGTGAATGTTCTCCTTCCTGTATTTTGGCAGACAAACTAGATCTTTAACACGCCTGTTATCAGACTTCAACGTCTCTGTCTCTTTTCGTTCACTCACGTGATGCCGACTGCTGTTCAATAGACGTGATCACTACTCTTCCGACGACAACAATGAATTGCCAATTTTGTGATAACTTTTAAGTAGGAATGTCAATTCCTGACTTCGAAATTCACTTCAAGGAACATACGGCCGCATACCAAATCTCTTTGCTGCCCACCTCATAATAGAAAACCATTGCATCCATGCTATCAAAGATACCCTTGAAGTATCGCACTTCCCTAAATTAACCGCTACACACGAATATAATTTCAATATATGAAATGTTATGTTATCAATTGACCTCTTATGATTTGGATAACAGTTTTCTATTCTCTGTGACTAACACTCAACCTTAACCAGTCAATCCTGTATTCATCTAACCAATTAACAAGTATGCTACGATCAAATACTAAGACGAAAGGCTGCACGCCATTATCCTTCATATCCTGATGAAGGCGGGAATAAATGCCGAAACTATGTCGAATCCATAATGTTGTACTGTAAGATCTCTGTTAATATTATTAAGGAATACAGTACTATGGCCAATAATTTGGAAATTTTTCTTTTTCGTCCAAGCTGCCATACGAGGTACGATCAATAAGTTCCGCGACTGGCTGCGCATCTCGCCAAAAATGGGAGCACAAGTTCACAAATTATAGCCCTTTTCAAAAATCAGCTTATCAAAAGATTTTGTTTCATGTCCATTGGGGTCTTAGAAAATACTGCTATTGTGACCACACGTCTGCGATTTTATCGTGGACATTATATTTGAAAACGAGCAAATGCGAGCCACGAATAATCTCAGGGAGGACGTTCGGCGATAGCGACCAGATGGGTGGCGTGAAAAAGACTGGATGCTCCACTACAACAATGCACCCTCTCACTGAACTCTTCTCACACGTGACTTTCTTGCGAAAGACAACATGATTTCCCTTCCACACCCATCCTACTTGCCAGATTTGGCTCCTGCAGCCTTTACCCTCTTTCCGAAAATAAAGGTCGCCGTTTTGATATGTTTGAACAGATTCAGTGAGAATCGCGGAAGGTGCTTGGCCCGTTTCAACAAAAAGACTTCAGGACACACTCCTGAAGTGGCAAGAACGCTGGACTCGTTGTATGGCTTTGAAAGGGGGACACTGTGTGAATGTATTTAAATAAAATACTTTTTCTTAAATGAACCATCCCCGGAACTTTTTCATCGCACCTCGTATTTCTAGAGGAAAAGTATCAAACAGCTCCCACTTTAGGAAAGATCATAGAAGACAGTTTCTCGATAGTATGTAACGGACACAGCTTTGCATCAAAAGGTATAAAATATGAGAGAAAGAAAAATAAAATTTACCTATATTTACTTGGATAAAGCATAGATATCGTACGATATTACTCAGTGTTCCTTGGTTTAAATACAGTTTCCATTTCGCCTTATCTTATCTTGTACAGAGGGTAGGTTGTCTCCTCGCCTTCGAGGGAGTTTTGCGCCATCCCAGTAACTAACGCCTCTACGAGATGACAGTAGCAGCCAGGACCGACGGCTTAACGTGCCCTCCGAAGCACGTTCATGATAGAAGAGCTGCTGGCGGACGAACAAACCAGTGGCTATCACCAACTTCTGGGCATCCAGCTCAGGTTACTCAGCAAATGGATCAGACTAAAGTCCCCCAACAGCTCTGTCTCAAATAGCCGTTCCAGCCAGCAGTGGTCTTCAAGCCAGCAGCTAGCCGCGCCTGAAGTTCCTAAACTCCATCCATCGGCGAGCCAACCAGGCCATGGCCACCCCCTCCATCTCGCCTTACAAATCATATAAATCCTTGAAACTCTTCTTCATCAAATATTCCAGTTGTTTTTTGGATTGACAACATTAATGCCTCTTGCCAATTATAATAATATACGAGGGGCAATAATAAAGTTCATACCTTTGCATAGAAGTCATGATCGTTCGATAACCAAAATTAATGGGTCACCAATCCCTCTCCACACATACTTCCTGCAAAGTCACACAATACTACCATCGATATTTCACCCGTGAATGCCATAAATGTAGAGGCCCATCCCTAGTCGACGTAATGGCCATATCATCGCTGTGAAATCACCACCCAAGAAGTGGCTTCTTCGTTTTCCTAAAAAGGAAAAACTCACTGGGTGCCTGCCTGGTCTTGTTTAGGAAATCGAATAAGCCATTTCGTGGAAGGCGAGTTAACGGCGGTAATGACGGGTTCTACATTTACGACATTCACGGGTGAAATATCGATGGCATGAGTGTGTGAATTTACAGGGAATCTGTATGGAAAGGAATTGGTCAATCTACAGAATTTGGTTGCCGTACAGTTCTGCCTTCTATGCAAAGGTATGAACTTTATGACTGCCTCTGATAATTGACGTCTAAATATTAATACAGAATATTAGGCTTTATTCTTATCCGAACTTTCCAATTATCCAAACATGAGGGACAATATAATTTAAATTCTGGCCTCTCATATTTCGTTTTTACAAAACGAACGTGCAAATTGCAGGCAGCTGTAGTGTTATAGTTACGAATTTCATTATACGAGGGTTATTCATAAAGTAAGGTTCGTTTTGCAATAAAAACAAAACTACTATATGTATTTTCAAAATTTTTTCTTTACCAGATTCTATGTACCTTTAACTATTTTTTCCACAGAGTTTCCAAGTACCTTAAAGCACTTGTCATAGCGCTCACTGTACTTCCTCATGATCACTTATACAACCCCTGGCAAAATGTATTGCATATCATGGGACGTTTTAACAACTTTGACATTCAAAAATTTTTTATGCAGCACAGGAGCATCGGATCATCTTAAAAAAACAATAGTTTAGTTATCCATTCAAGCACTACATGTGTATAAATTTTGAGACAAAAATATTGAAACATAATAATGGAAAAAAATTATGACCGAACACTACGTTGGAAATAAATAATGCATACAGCTTTCACTTGAAAATAAGTATTGCATATTTAACAAAACGGTACTTAAAACTTTGTTGGCCCACTCCTTGATCACAGCTTTTATTCGTTTAGGCATTGAGTCCACCAGGTTAAAACAATAATCAGTCCCAATCTCGGCCCAACTTGTCACTATAGCGTTAGTAAAGGTATCTTTACATTTCGGCTGTTTTTGTAACCTGTTCTTTTAGTTTTTCTCGTGCATTCTCAATTGGGTTCAAGTCCGGACTGTTGGGGGACCAGGGTAGAGTAGAGTAGTAATGTTGCTTTATTTCAGGAAATCTTTGATAGATTTGGCTCTGTGGCAAGAAGCGTTGTCATCTTAGAAGATGTAATCGCCATCACCGAAGTGATCCTCTAACATGGGAATTAAAAAAGCCTCTAAAACATCATGGTACGCAGTAGCATTCATTATCCCTTTAATAACACAAACACATAGGCGTCCAGTGCCTTTGGCCGATAGACAGCTCCAGATCATCAGATTTGCAGGAAACTTTGTCGAATGGTTTAGCAATCACTTTGAAATTTTCCATGTGTCCGTCTCCACACAAACGTGCCAGCATCATCACCACAACCGACTGAGATTCTACTCTCATCCGTTCAGATCACCTGTCTCCAGTCTTCTGAATTCCAGTGTTTGTGTTGTTTAGCCCATAATTAAGGTGTCTTTATTTGTTTATTGGTCATAGCCGGTTTTGTCTTTGCTTTGCAACGTCTATAGCCCATCTCTGCCAATCTATTTCTCACAGTTTTAGCACACACATTGACATGATACTTCCCCCATTCCTTGTTGATTTCTTCTGAAGATGATTTCATTTGTGTACAAAATCTGCGCAATGCTCAGTTTTGCAGCCTGCTGGTTTTGCGGAGACAGCCGATCCTTAGACAATTTTTGGTATTTCCTTGCATCTCAATTCTTTGTTACACGGCTGACTGATGACATTCAACAATTTGGGCAATATGTTTTTGGGTTTTGCCTTCTTTCAGAAGTTCCAGTATAACCCCTCTCTCTCTCCATCACTATACACTTTTACTGGTGCCATTTTGATGCTAATTTGAACGAGTAGTTTCGAGTTTTGGTGTGTGATAATTACCTACGTCTAAAGAATGAATTCGTCTGTTGCATATGCTTACTGTGGAAGGGCTATATTCTATTCTATAGGGGTGCTTGGAATCTTTATGCAATATTTATTTCCAGGTCAGAGGTGTATGCAAAACTTTTTTCCAGGGTGGAGTTTCACTCAAGATTTTTTTTCTCTCTGAATTTTCAACATTTTGGGCTGAAGAGATAAATAAACGTTTGTTTTTGTAGATTAATCCAATGTCCCGGTGTTGCATAAAAATTGTGACTGTCGAAGTTGTTCAAACGTCCCATGATATGCAATACTTTTTGCCAGGGGTTGTAGAAGCTGCGCCGGCGAAGAAAGTCACGCAGTTTCACTTGTTCATCGTCGCTGAAAAGCAATGAACCTGGAATACGTGGTAGCCACTGGACGCGAGGTCCGGACTGTAAGGCGGGTGGTCATGCGGGTGGACAATAGATCTGATTACGTGGAAACAACTTGACCACCTTTGGGAAATAGTAAAATTTCATTATTTTAAGTTACATTTTAATTAAGTAAGGCTAATAAATTTTGCAATAGTATTCACAATACTAATCGGGTTTTCCAATCTTTGAAAGACAATTGATTATCAATTACGTGAGTTCGGCTGCGAGATACGGTCACTTGACAACAATCTAAACTGCCATTAATCTTTTTTGAGATTAAAGTTACATAACATAAACGGTGTTTATTGATTTTAATATACCGGTGGCCACCTTTATTCGTTATTCATTAAATATAAATGATCATTACCAGAAGATCATTAACATGACTTAACATTAATCGAAGAAACGATTAGAATAATGTTTATAGGATTTTTAATGTTCAAAACTTAAAGGTAGTTGGAGGGTATTATTACGATATACGCAGCCAACAACTAAACATGGCTTTTGACATCGTGCGCTATTATGCCATGACGTTAGGCATAAACCTGTCCTTAATGGAAAAGCGCAAAACAAGTATTTTCTTAATAATAATATTTTTAGCGCTTCTCTTTATTCAAATATATAGTTCCTTCTATCACTTAGCAGGTTTTATTCAATGCATTCTAAAAGGAGGCATGTTACACGATATTCTACTCTTCACAACTGTACCCTTATGTTTTCTGGTAAGCATTGCCGTCTCCGTCATTCTCTTTCGTAAGCAAAAACGCCTCAGCCAATTAATACATTCAGTGCAGTCTGAAGTCAAATTATTTAATGGAAAAAACAGATTACGTAGAATGGTACTAAACCTGGTAATTCAAGGCTTATGGTTGATTTTCTTATTCGTCATTAACATTGCCTTGCATATCTTTGTTTTGATTAGAGGCGACATATCAGAGTTCATAGAAGAAAATCCTATAAGAATAAACTTTATCTACAAAACACCTGTATTATTAATGATAATAGTGACATTTGAACAATATATAGTGCAGTGTTACTTGGTGCTGTTCGACCTTTGCCATCGCCTGTTTTGCCAGCTAATTGTGTGCATGTTCCAAGATTTTAATCAAGACTTAATTGCTGAGCTAAACCATTCTACCGCAAGTATAGACTCAGTCAAACGTTTTCGTCGCCGTTATCGTGATCTTAGTAATTGGGTGCAGAAATTCAACGCTGATTGTCACGTTATCGTCCTGTTATCCGTATTTGTGCGAGTTCTCAACATTTGTCTTTATTTACGTTCACTGAAAATTGATTCATCTTATCAAAAAGATTGGATATCAGAGAGCATTGTAGTCAGTTTTTTTGTACGGGATACAGTTCAACTGTTTACACTTATATATTCTGCTTCGGTGTTATCAGTAGAAGTAAGTATTTCCTTTTTAAACTTGTGATGTATCTCGAATATCTTATTATTACCATTACCTAATTCTCTCTATTCTTTGTGCAATATGTTTTCGCTAACAAATCAAGGAAGGTAAACTGTGGGATTGGTTGGCAGTAACTCGACTTTAAAATATTACTTATCTGCCTACCAGGGATTGTAACCTTATATCCCTGTTAGCAATATATTTGTACCTTTATCCATCATTGAGTTTAGGTTATTGTGATGTTATCGGCAGCAACTTGGTTGTCCATCTATACCTAGCGCTAACAGTGGTTCAATATCCAGAAACTAATAGAATTTCCTTAAGTTTATCATTAACACTGCACTGTTCTCCAAATATTTCTGTATCAAGCTTCCAGTTTCCTATGGCGCATGCACGAAATCTCATGAACTGACTTCCCTCTTAAATTGTAACCAATGACTGCGCTACATATACACTGAGTGGCCAGTTTATTGGCATAGTAATTACTACGTATCAGTTGGTCACGTGACAGTCGGTCGAAAACACACATGTCAACTCAAGAGGTTTGACCGTCACCGTGGGGAACACAAAGGATCTGAGCGACTTCGAGCGCGGGATAGTTGATGCCTAGCGAGGTGGAGTGAGTATTTCCAAAACCGCACGTCTTCTAGTCTTTTCTCGAACAACCATTTCAAGGGTTACCAGGACTGGTTAAACAACCAAAAACAACCAGCCAGAGATCCAAGGGATGAGTGTAGGATGGGAATGCTTGTTCGTGCGAATAGAAACGGTACAGCACTGAACCGCAGAATGACATCTCTGCCGTACATTGGCAAGGAAGGGCTACAACAGCCGACGGTCAATCCGGGTACCTTTGATCTCCAACCAAAATCGCAAAAAACGTCTCCAATTTGCCCGTGACCGCCAACACTGGACCGTCGACAGAATTTGGAGACAACAGCACGAAGCGATGGACCTCTTTTGTCTGGTTTCCACTGTTCAGGCGGTGGAGGCTCTGTAATGGTCTGGGGAATGTTTTCATGGCATACTCTTGGTCCACTGATACCTATGAAACAACGCCTTAATTGTCAGAGCTGCCTGAACATTGTTGCCGACCACGTTCATCCCTTTATGGCTACTGTGTTTCCCCCATTGGAATGATTCTTCCAGCAGAACAATGCTCCGTGTCACAAGGCTCGTATCGTCATGTAATGGGTTTCAGGAGCACGATAATGAATTCAATTTACTCCTCTGGCCACCACAGTCCCAATCGGATTTGGACTTAATCGAATATCTTTGGTATAAGCTGGAACGTGTTATTCGAGGTATGGATCCACCACCATCCAATAAGCATCAACTGGAAGCAGCTGTTGCATCCGCATGGACAAAGATCACGGAACAACGCTTCAGCAGCTAATTGAATCCATGGAACGGCGAATTCGTGCTGTTATAGCTGCTAAGGGTGGTGCACCACAAAAAATGGCTACTCAGTGTTCTTCTGTATAGCCCCTTTTTATGATAAAAAACATCGATTAATGGTTTAAAGCTTCATTATGCTTGTTAAAATGTGCTTCACGATGACATTAACGTCATGGTCCGATATTTCACTTTGTTTTAATGTCCAATACTTTTGCATGTATTACTGAAAACAGATGCATTAAAAGATTAATATTGATTTTTCATCCACATCCAATTTCTTGGCTTTCAGTCCTTTATTAAAACGAGAAATAAGGGAATCCACTTATCTGGATAACTAAGTTAAATTGATTCTTTCTTAGTCACTTTGGGTCAGCAAAATGAAAATAAAAAGAAAGATCAATTTTATATCGTCATTTATTGCCAGTTTAATATTTACAGAACATGATCCATTATATACGAAAGGTTGTCTTCATAAACCGACATCACTGGAAAATGTGCAGTCCCTCGTTGTCTAAAGGAGATGAAATATGAATTTAGAGCAGTAAATTTTATTAATTTCAAAGTACCGAAAGCATGGATATGGTATGTTATTATTCGATGCCCCTAGGACTAAATATAGTTTCAATCGCACTTTACAAAAATTCCAAACCCCTGAGCGTATTCTTCTTCTTCATTTTACAGATCGCCCAGTTATTTCTTCTGTTGTCCACATTACTGACTCACGCCAACTTTATAATTTCTGGAGGGAATCTTCGTGATGACCTCACAATGATTCGGCGTCCTGTGATCATGTCGGTAAACATGCTCATCTCTGTTCTGTTTTATTGCAAACAAAATGAACTGAGCAAACTTTTCTACGAGATTTATTTCGAAATCGATAAAAAAACATCGACTTTTTGGTTTGCAACAAAACTTGGCTCTTCACTTGCTGATTGCCCTTGTTTTCAATGTTATTTTTTTGCCTTACGTTGTAACTACGATGACATATTTCGACAAACCAGATCAGTTGAAGAAATATGGTTACCTTGGGATAAAATTTTCATTTACTTATAAGATATGTTACATTATACTGTGCTTCAGCATGGAATGCTACCTACTCCTCCTCAATCTTTGTCTACACGGATTTTGCCAGACAATGATCCACCATTACCAAGATTTCAATCAAAATATCCGCGACCAACTAGCGGAAGATTCCGATCCGCCAAAGGAAATACTTAAATCGATTCGACAACGTTACAGCGTACTTAATCGCCAGGTGACTCTTTTTAATGACAAATGCCATGAGATGGTGTTGTTCTCAGTCTCTGTACGTCTGTTTGCGATCTGCGTAATTTTAAGACGGCTGAACTCCGATGGCATTTTTCAATTGAACTGGTTATCAGGAACAAAGTTGATGTTGATTATCTTGCAACAATCATTTCTTTTGCTTCTTATAATCAAGTATAGCGTCCAGTTACATGCGGAGGTGAGTCTTTTTCTAATTCATCATTTTTATAATTAGCAGTGCGAAATACGTTTAAGAATGATCATCATAGCTGCTAGAAGAGGTAGATTCCGACAAGCTTCATTAACAACATTATCCACCCTAAATATTGCTTATGGATTTTTGGTTTTGATGTTTCAATCGATGGTATCCCACAGAGATTCATTAAGCTTAATTATAGAAACCTTGCTGGTTACTGAATGATCCTGAATTCTTATTAATACAGCATAGCTTTTGCGCACTTGGAAGGTAAGTGATCGGCCCCAATATTCATAGTATGTAGGGTTTAAGGATCTAGCCGGGTATATTATTCTGTATTCTGTTTCTTGAAGAGTTCCCCTATGCAACGCAGGAAATTTTGAAATTAAATTTGTCTGACCGTACCAAAGGGCTTCACTCTAAGAAAGTCCAATTTCGATATTCTCGGCATCAGACATGATGCACCGTCAGACTCCTACTGTTAAATTTGTGAGGGGGAAAAATTTAATTTGGCCATTAAGCTACTTTTCTGAAACTGATAAACTAAACGCAATTCCCTATTTGCTTAAGAAATCGATAGAATGTCTGAAACATCAAAATTTTGATTATAATTCTGCCTAACGAAACTTGGACTGAGCGTGTCCAATTGAAATTGCAAATTTAACAGGACACACTCACTCTAACTTTTTCTGGATAGGTTATATACACTCATCCTCAAAACAAACGTTGCACTGATCGAAACCTACGGGGTGCTATGTTAAGACTCCACCTCTAGCACAAGATCTGCAAGAGCTAAAAGCTAAAGTTCTGTCTGCATGGGATGAGCTGAGTCAAGACTAAGTTAAGAACTTGCACAACTCCATGCCACGGCGTGTGGCTGAATGCAGTAAAAATGGTGGCCCAACATCCTATCGAGAGTTGTAATGATTTGAGTTTGTTGTTAGTACTCATTGTTTATACATTTGTTATTGTTGGTGAATATAGAATATCTGTGCGAAGATATCCTTCCCTTCAAATATCTTTTCAATCTAACGATCCCTTCTGGGGCAACTTTTTTTTTACGGTGAGTATAGAATGCTCCTATTTTCGTGTTTTTTCATTCGCGGAACGGAAAGTGGCAAGAATGGTACAACAGAAGGGCAACAATGCATCGAATTATTACAGATATTAATCAGGGATCCTCTCAAATGATATCTGAATGCACTGTTTACTGTACACTGCATCTTATGGGATATGGAAGTTCTTCCAGAGATGTTGGCAGAGGATAACGTCCTACGGTGGGAAATAATCTGAATGTGGATTCATCTGATTACAGCTTTTGTTTCCATTGCTCCCCAGACCAGGTTTAGTGCACATGGTACCATTCTTGTCTCTGTTTTGCATTGATGTGGGCGACAAGAAGTTTGTGAAGTAATCTTCCCACTGGAGAAATGGGATGCTTCAAATGCAGTCATTTTCGTCATTGTGCTTTCTTACTGGTGCTGAGAATCTTATTCAATGCACTCTTATTTCTGTCAGTCAGTAATGGTTTCCTTCCGCTCTTGTGTTTGTAGACGACCTTTTCCCGCTAATAATGTAGTATCTATACCGGGCTTTGCAAAAGTTCTGTTACACTCGTGACGACCCTCAAAGAAATGGACACGACGATGTTCACGATTCAGTTAGACATGTTTTTATTGTGCCATCTTGTAGAATAACATTATAATTAGTCATTTAATCAATGTAGCCACCATCTGCATCAAGAACCCGCTCCAGACGAGGCCGAAAAGCCTTGCAAACTTTGCGAATGTAGTCCTTCCTCATTCTGGTCCACACACGGTTGACAGATGTTTTCAGCTCCTCGACGTTGCTGTGACGGACCTTGCAGGCCTTCCCCTCGACATGCGCCCACACGCTGTAGCCAAGTGGATTGAGGTCTGGCGACTGCGGAGGCCAAAAGCCTTCGACCAGAGGGTCATATTGGACCCCAACCAGTTTTGCACAGTGTTGGCCGTGTGGGCAGGGGCACCGTCCTGTTGAAAGATGTAGTCCGCACTTCTTCACCCACGGAAGGACTCTTGTGGCCAGGATGTCCTTGTAATCAGCCGCCGTTAGCCGGTATCCACGTGGGAACCACACGGGTGGCATTTTCTCGCCATTCGACGCCACCATTCCGAGCATCATCACAGAGACCGGGTGCTTGGTTGTAGACACGTAGCGGGCCTTGGAGATGTCCTGGCCGAAGCTTACCACGCAGTCGAAAGGTCTTTTCGTCAGAGACAATGACAATTCGCTCGCCATGATCTTCAAGTCGTTGAGAAGACGGCGACAGCGCTCCCGACGTTTTTCCCGTATCCGATACGTCAGCAGAGGCCTCACGCTCTTTCCACCTTCTTCTTTGACCGCTCTGGACACTGTGGACACCGAAATTTTCTTTTTCTTTGCGAGCGCCGTCATTTTGAGCGTCGGGTCTTGTTCGAAGGCTTTTCTCACAGCCAAACGGTTGACGACTTGAGGTCTACCTGAACGAGGTTGATCTTTAAGGTCTCTCCATTCTTGAGCCTGTCCGCAAATCTGTGGATGGTCATCCGGCTGACTTTGAGGAGCTTGGCAATCTCGAACTTCGTGTGGCCCGCGCGCAGGAGAGCAGCGATCTCTACTCGTTTCGTTTCCATCGCTTTGTCGTGGACATTAGGATCACTCAGAGGTTAACACGTAATTTCCAATATATTATTTGATCCTTTTGTGGAAAAGGAAATTATACAAATAATGAGCAGTCCATTTTTTGGGGGATGTAAAGAGTGTAACAGAACTTTTACTTAGAGAAGCTCTCGATACTCCAATTTATAGGGCAGCTTGTAATGGATGCGCCAGCTAGCCGGACTCCAACAATTTGCCCCCGTCAGAAGTCTATCAGATCTGACATGATGGCGGCCCACTCAAACATCAGGATATCAAAAGGGATACTGCGATACATATATATAGGGTGTTTTTGAACTCTGTGCACAAACTGAACATTTTTTACCTTCGAATGGTCCAAAATTTATCATTAAATTGCTACAGGGAAATACTCAACCAGTTGAATTGCAGATATTTACGACCACTATGAATTAATTCTAAATCTAATCTCTAACGCCGTTTTTATAAACAGCAACGCGAGTTGGGTTACAAGCTCAAGGAAGAAAAATCTAACATCTCTTCTTATTTACGAAGAGCAATTACATAGTATCGGTTTAATAAAAATCGATAACCTCTTCTATGGAATATTATTTTAATATTGATGACCATACTAAGGGGCAGGTCTAATCACCCTCGGAACTCGCGAGTAGCGGATTCGAATCGCGGCGAGGGATGAATGTTTCTATTTGTCCCTTTTCTAATATTTCCTCTCGAAAAGTCGTCTTCAGGAAGGGATATAAAATAATAATCATTGCCAAATCAAATGAAAATAAAAACAACAGCGACCCCAGGCGAATAATGTGAGAAAGCTAAGGACGAAGAAAAAGATTGATGGCCATTGGCAGAAGACATTAACATGGCAATTTATTCGTTCTAAAATGTGATTAAGGCAATTGTTATCAGTTTTTGAAAACTGAAATTCAGATCGCTCCTACCATTGCAGTCGATCTTCATGAGTAAGTCAACAACTTAACATGGCTTTTGATATTGTGCGATACTATGCTATATCTTTAGGCATAAACATATCCTTAACCAGAAACCGCAAACGAGGCATTATTTTACCGGTAATATTTTTAGCTGTTATCTTCATTCGAATAGGTCTTTTTCTCTTTGGGGAACAGCTGTTGGGAGACTTTATACTGACAAGTGCTGGATGCCCAGCAGCTGGTGATGGTCACTGGCTTGTTCGTCTGCCAGCAGCTCTTCCATCATGAACCCCTCCGTGCTTCAGTATTTTATTAACGAGGGCACGTTAAGCCGTCGCCCCGGCTGCTACTCTTATCTCGTAGTAGCCGTTAGTTACTGGGATGGCGCAAAACTCCCTCGAAGGAGTAAATGCCGCAGATTATCGTTCTGCGATAATCTACCCTTGTACAAGATAAAATGCTAATTAACTGCATGTCAGTCACGTTGATGTAGCATCCCATGGTTTAATTTTCGAAAACTTCCTATGTAATACCGGTTCCTCATGGTCTGACACCAATTTCTTTTCGAAAAAAACAGCTTTAAAATGTTAATTGTGTCCGCATTATAAGGTTAAATCTAGTTTTTTTGAAAAAAACGAATTTCTTTCGCTTAGTCCGTATATACGAGGGGAGATCAAAAAGTAAGTTGCATTTCCACGGTACGGCCATTTATTACACCACCTATACAAAAGCAACACGGTTATAGCAGCATACAATGTACGTTCATTTTTCCACATAGTCCTCAAGAGACCCTAAACATTTATCCGAACGATCAACCAACTTTTCGATTCCGGATGCACAGAAGTCTCCAGCGTTTTGTAACCACACGGTGACAGCCGCTTTCACCTCCTCATTGTTTCGAAATCTTTGTCCACCGAGTTCCGTTTTGAGCTTACCGAAAAGATGAAAGTCGCATGGCGCTAAGTCGGGACTGTAGGGAGGATGTTGCCAAACCTCCCACTTGAATCGCTGCAGTAGTTCGCACGTTTGGCGGGCCTTGTGAAGTGTTGCGATATCGTGTGATATGAATCTACCAACCATCTTGAGAAGAAGGAAATTATCTACCAGAGAAATCTAGCTTGCTAAGAATATTACGTTTCGTCTTATTAGAAGTGAAAAACAATAACAGACCGACTTAAGTTGAAGTCTATTCGGAACATGAGGTTATACAAATTGCTACTCTAAGGAGACGAGAAATTCGCTCTTCTCAAATAGGTTTTCGGAAAAAGAGCATTTTTATTAAACCCTTGTCTAAGCGCTTCTACTTGGCTAATTTCGCACTTCCTGCGCCACACCTCCGTTTTCTCTTGTTGTACAGACAATAGTTTATTTTACATTACCATTTGTGGCTGGCACACTGACTTCCCCTTGTACAATTTCTTTAACTTTTTGGCTGCGTAAAACGGTTATAAACTGAATGGCAAGTTTATTAGGAACACCCATGACTACGCAAAACCGTTGGCATAGCAATTACTACGTATCGGTTGGTCACTTGACAGTCGGTACCAAAATAAAGCTAGAACACACCTGTCAATTGCAAGTTAATTGACCGTCCCCATGGGAAAACAAAGTATCTGAGCGGGACGGTAGTTGGTGCCCGGCGAGGTGGACTGAGTAAACCGCACGTCTTCTAGGCTTTTCCTGAACAACCATTTCAAGGGTTAAGCAACCAAAAAACATTCAGCCAGAGACAGCCTGTGGTTGCAAACGACTCGTCGATCGAAAGGGTGATCGTTGGATGGGAATGCTTTTCGTGCGAATAGAAACGTCACGACTCGTCAACTAACCATAGAGTACAACACGAGATCGCAGAATAATATCTCTGAATTCACTACACGCCGTACATTGGCAAGGATGGGCTACAACAGCTGACGCCCAGTCAGGGTACCTTTGATATCCACCCAAAACCACAAAAAACGTCTCCAATTTGCCTGTGATCATCAACACTGATCGTCGACGACTGGAACACCGTTTGTTGGTCGGATGAATCCCGTTTCCTATTGCACCATGCAGATGGCCGACGCAGAATTTGGAGACAACAGCACGAAGTGATGGACCCCTCCTGTCTGGTTTCCACTGTTCAGGCTGGTGGAGGCTCTGCAATGGTCTGGGCATGTTTTCCTGGCATACTCTAGGACCGTTGATACCTATAGAACAACGCCTTAATGGCCTGGGCTACCTGAACATTGTTGCCGACCACGTTCATCCCTTCATGGCTACCGTGTTTCTCCCATCGGAAGGATACTTCTAGCAGGACAATGCTTCGTGCTACAAGGCTCATATCGCCATGGAATGGTTCCAGGAGCACGATAATGAATTCAACTTACTCCTCTGGTCACCAGAGTCCCCGGATTTAAACGCACGCAATCGAACTTCTTTGAAATGAGTTGGAACGGGTTAATCGAGGCATAGATCCACCACCACCCAATAAGCATCAACTGGGAGCAGCTGTTGGATCCGCATGGACAAACATCATGGAACAATGCTTTCAGCGGCTAATTGAATTCATGGCACGGCGAATGCGTGCTGTTATAGCTGCTAGGGGTAACGCAACACAGTATTGGGGGGGGGGGGGGTTCCTAATAAATGGCCACTCAGAGTAGATTCACAATCTTAAGCCATTGCACAGTGTAACTCCCTGTGTCAACATTGGTTGTCGAAAACTAAGTACTTGGAGCTTTATAGATGCTCCCCTATTCATTAGCGTTTCAAAATAGCTTGAACGATTATGACAAATTCTATTGAGAATACAACAACCAATGTCTGGTAAATTTCATCAGAAGTTTATTTCTAAGTTGATATGTGAAGGACACGGTGTCTAAACAGCGCTCTCTAAACCAATCCTAAAGCTAATCTAACTCCCAATCTTTGAAAAGCTGATTTATAGCCAATTACGCAAACTGGGCTTCGAGAAGGAGCATTTGAGAGCGGTCAATCTCTTTTTTTGCAATAGGTAATTACGCAACATTGATGGCATGATTGATTTAATAGTCTCGATAAGCGTGTTATGCAATATTACTTAACATCAATAGCCATTAGCAGAAGATCATTAAGAAGGTATAATTTATCCTTTCTGTTCTAGGAATGGTCAACGGAAATTTAATGGGTTTTAAATGTTAGAACTGAAAATTTAAATAAGGTACGAGACAGAGCGCTACATCAGTACTTCTGAAGCTGTCTGGCGAATGTTTTGCTTTCCCATACATGAACGGTTCCCCCCAGTTATGCATCTAGCTGTTCAACTCGAAAATGGCCAAAGAGTGTACTTTACCGAAGCAAATATTGTTGAAAGGATAGTCATCCTGAGTTATTCAACAACTGAACATAACTCTTGATATCGTTCGTTATTATGCTATGTCATTAGGCATAAAGTTACCCTTAACTAGAAACTGCAAACGCAGTATTTCTTTAACATTGATATTTTTAGCTGGTGTCTGTATGTAAGTTTGCATCTTCTTCTTTGACTTACTAGGCTTCGCAAAATCCAGTCAGTTTGGAAAAAACTTAAACGAAATTCTATACTTTGCTTATGGTCCCGTAACGATTCCTATAAGCATTACCGTTTCCATCATTTTCGTTCTTAAACAAAAAAGTCTTAGCCAATTGCGATATTCGGTACACTCTGAAGTCAAAATATTCAATGAAAAGAAAAGATTACGAAGAATGGTGCAGAAAAATGCGATTGAAGGCTTGAGGGTGATTATCCTATTTGTCACTCTCATTATTTTGCTTGTCTTTCTTGTGATTAAATACAACAAAACAGAAGCAATTGAGATTGTTTCACTTGGAATAAGCTTTTTGCAGGAACAACCTATATTATTAATAATAATTTTTATATTTGAGAACTACTTCATGCAGTGCTATTTAGTTCTTTTCGATCTTTTCCATTGTGAATTTTGCCATCTGATGGTGTTCTTGTAAAAAGATTTTAACCAAAAATTAAGTGCTGCGCTTTGTAACTGCTCGTCGACTCCAAGTATAGATTCACTCAGACGTTACCGTCGCCGTTATCAGTTTTTTAGTAAGTGGGTGAAGCAATTCAACGATGACTGTCATTTGATTGTCTTAATGTATATATTTACATCTGTATCGATTTGCGTGAATTCAAAGCGGATTTATTTACTGAACAGGATATGCTATAACTAACTTACATAATCGTTCCACTTCCACGGGAGGCCATTCAACTATTTACCCTTATACAGGGTGTTTTTGAATTGAGTACAGATTTTTTGGGAGATGATAGAAGAGGTCCCTAGAAGTATTTTTTGTCATATGAACATGGGGTCCCCGCAGCTCCGTTTACTTACAATACTGCATTGAACAATCAAATGACACCGGGACGCAGTGTGCGTTGGTAGGCCTAGATTATTTTATTTTTAACAATTAACACAAGCAATCTACTGTAATAACTTTTTCAGCATCGTTTTTCGTTGAATATTTGGGCTGGCATGATTCACAATGTCCTGATTGGGCCATATCTCCTACCATGCCGTCTTAACGGGCAAACATACCTTGGTTTCCTGAAGGAGGAGCTCCCTGGTCTTCTTGAAGATGTTCCACTAATCAGTGATGTGCACTAACCAATTTAGAGGTAGTTTAACTACAACTACTAACTATTTTAAAAATTAGTAATTACAATTACTTTTTTAATGAAGTAGTTATAACTACATGCTTAACTACAGCAAAAAAGTTAACTACTTTTACAATTACTTTTTAATTACTTTTTATTTATCCACTTCCCTAATAAACTTTAAAAATTTTCATAGATTATACAGTAGGCTTTATTGGTTTTATTACATTTGTATAATTTCTAACTTCTAAGGAAAATTGTAAAAGGAAACGCATTTTATAACAATTTTATAATAATTCAAAGGACAACTCTACGGTGACATACAACTTTATTTAAATGATAAGATTAGCGCATTAATAACCAGTTAACGGCATATTTAAAATGTTTTAATTCAAACTCTATATGTGTGTGAAAAAACGAAAAAAAATGCCCACATCTTGGTGACATCAACGGGGCCATAAACTTTGTTTCACAGTATAAATTAATACATTGCCTGCGAGATTAACAAAATTAATTAATTTTATTTTATTTTATTGATGATTAATTTTGTGTCTTATATCGTGTAATTTAAACTATGAAACAAAATCACGACTCCGTTGACATCACCAAGATCGATGCCACACTACTGGAAATTGCGTTCAGAATTTTCGTTTTTTTCACATATTTAGGGTTCGAATTTAAAAGTTTTAAATATGCCACAATATTATTAATGTGCATATTTTCGATTTAAATAGAATTCTACTGATCGTAGAATTGTCCTTTAATACAAAAATAATAACAAATTTCACCAAAAGTACTTATTCATTATCTTTAAAAAAATCATCATTTTTTTCAAACATTTCATCTGATAATTTACATCTTCTTGGTGTCAGGATTTGACCAGCTACACTAAATAAACGCTCCACAGCAGCACTACTTGGCAATGAGGAATTAAATTTTAAAAATCCATGTTTCACATTTGGATAATTTTCTAGAGTCATAATGTGAGTTTCTTTTGAATGCAAGTAATGTTCTACTTTCTCTTCAATCTCATTTTGTATTGAATTATCAGTCTCATGATTGTTTAAAAAGCTAAACAAGTCATCATCTTGAAGATTAGATGAGCCAGTGACATTTTCAGTGGCATTTGTTAAAAATTCTTCATTCTGTCTATTTTCATCATTTTGAAGCTCGCCTTTAGCATTTTGAAGATTTCTTATAAACTTTTCCTTCATGGCTAATTTTTCATTTAAAGGCACACACAACATTTTAAATTTTGGAATTAAAATTGTTGCTATGTTATATTCATCGCTTTTCAATATATCTTCAAACCTCTCATCCAAACTTGTTGTTAGAATATCAATGAGAGGAATAACTAATTTATGTTGCAATTTGTTAATTTTCTTTAACTTTTCTTTTATTCCAATGATGGTCGGAATGACATAACCTAAGTAGCAATCACTTTCACCTTGTAATTGCTTCATTCTAGCAGCAAAAGGTTGCATAACCTTGACCATACGACATTATTTTATTTTTGTATATATTTTTACTGTATTTTATTTATGTTTTTTATAGATTTTATTTGTAAATTTTTGTAAACTATCTTTATTTTCTAACTTCAAAATTTTCAGACAGTCATTGTGTTTTAATTTTCTGATCAGTGGATAAATAGAAACTTAAAAAGCTGTAGAGGAAAGTGGTTATATCAAGATTGTCCAGTAGGAAGGGGCTAAACCAACACCACTTAAAGAGATGAGGTGGTGGTGTTGGATAAACACAGATTAAAAAAACACACAAAAAATCTGTTTTTAAACTCTTAATCTGCGAGGCTAAAACTCTTTTAAGTAGGTGGAAACTGACAGTGTGTCACTGGTGTAAGGGGATTAAGGAAAACTCCCCCCCCCCTCAAGAATGTCATATTTTCTAAGGCTATGACCTTTGACACAAGATGTCAACTTTTATTTTTACTTTTATTTTTACTGAAATTTGATTTTATTATTTTAAAAGTAATTGCTAGTTAAAAAAAGTAATTTCTAGTTAACTACGTTTAAAATGTAGTTAAACTACATAGTTAAAATTACTTTTAGCTGAGTAGTTGTAAATTACTTTTTAACTACTACAAAGTAGTTTAACTAGTAGTTTAACTACTTGTAGTTTAACTACTGCACATCACTGCCACTAATGACCAGATATTTGATGACACAAATGTCATTCGCATTACATTCGCATTACACATGAGCAGTTAGAGATTACCTAAATGAGACATATCCAGGTCGTTGGATTGGTCGTGGCGGACCAGTTGCTTGGCCACCGAGATCTCCAGATCCACACCGATGGATGTTTTTTATGGGGAAGCATAAAATCAATGGTGTACTCCGAACCCGTAGATACCGAAGAAGAATTGGCGGCTCGTGTTGTCGCGGCAGCAGGTGACATCAGCGACCGTGCAAATAAACTGTTTCCACGCGTACATCAATCCATCATAAGGCGTTGCGAATTGTGCTATGAAGCAAATGGCGGTCATTTCGAACAATTACTGTAAAAATCATAAAGTAGATTGGTTGTATTAATTGTTAAAATAAAATAATCTAGGCCAACCAACGCAAACTGCGTCCCGATGTCATTTGATTGTTCAATGCAGTATTGTAAGTAAACGGAGCTGCGGGGACCCCATGTTCATATGATAAAAAATGCTTCTAAGGACCTCTTCTATCATCTCCGAAAAAATCTGTACTCAATTCAAAAACACCCTGTATATTCTGCTTCGTTGTTATCAGTAGAAGTAAGTAATAATTTAAGAATGAACTATTGTGTGGAATTACTGTAAAGGAAGGAAAAACCTAACCACGAAAATGATATCAGAGATTTGAATCCGATTTCTGATATCATTTTTTGAGTTTGAGGTTTTCCCCTCATTTGCCTTTTCAATGCTAATACGTTATTCAAAACTGCTAACTAATATCAAATTAGGAGTTACGCTTTTTACAATGTTAAAAATCCATCAGATATTTATTCTTTATTTACACACGCTTACTTCAGAGGCTCAAAGAGTAGGAAATACTTACACTCAGTGAAAACAATTTGCATCGAACACTTCTTTCTGCATATACGAGGGACAGTCATAAAGTTTTAATTATCATTTTGAAAAAATCAAGCTGTGACCATGAAACTTGGTGATGATGTTAGTCCTTCTCTGCATATTCACCCTTCAATGCGACACATTTTTCCCTACCGTGAATGATTTGGCGGAGACCTTGGTTGTAGAAGTCTGCAATTTGGCTGTTCAGGAAACGTTCCACCTCGAAAATCACCTCGTCATCATTTTGGAAATTTGATGGGTGAGGCCAAATTTGATAGCCCAAAGAAGCAGCATGTGTGAGTGTGTCCTGTGCAGAATGAGCTGGGGCGTTATCGTGGAGCAAATGGATCCCCTTGGACAGCAGCAAGATGTTGAAAACTAACCCATCACTGATTTTCACTTTTTTCCACTATCGTCTCAATTGTGATACGCCGGTTTTTGAGCGCTAGAGCCTCCGCTTCTCTTGCGATTCCCAGTTCTTCATGGAAGATGGTTGTTGCATGGATTGTTGCAGACTTGTTCCCCTCTCAAATGCAGAAAACGAATCACCTCACGATACTCCATTTTATCAATGGTCTGTACCATTTTGATTTAGTCCCTCTAGCGGCATTCTATGGTACTATGTACTAGGACTGCTGATATATACTCACATACAAACAAAAAATTAATTACGTAACTTAATTTTTAGAGATGATAATTAAGACTTTATGACTACCCCTCGTACAATGTCCGCTTCATCAAATTCATATAGGATGTCCCAAAACTCCATGCTCATATTTCTGAAGGAGATACCGAGAATACAGATGAACACTTTTCTTCATTAAATCCGCAATCGAAAATGACTCTCTGGCCAGCTACGGCAGTTTGATTTAAGGGGGGTCAACTTGCACAAATGAAGAGACATGATATCTGTTTCACGATTTTCATTTATCACAATAGCTTTAAAGATCTTAGGTTAACTCTAGAGAATTTGGAATTGGCTCTAGTATACTAACGGCAATGGGAGAGCTGCAGCTAGTTTGTATCATGAAAGATACCGTAATAAGTATGAGCCACACAATCGAATATTACCAAACCTGTGGTAACTTTCTTTGTAAACTATTCCAACGGCTTGCAGACAATCCAACAACAAGATACGTGCTGTCGCAAAATGGCTTGATTTGCAGGCAGTCATGTTTGGAGAGAGATTGCCGGCCACCCTTTTCGGAAAGCGTTTGCACAACTCTATTTGCAGCAGATTAATGTCGTCCTATTCTTCATTAGAATTTATCTCCATATTTGCAATGGTTGGCATTGACTGCTCTTTAATTAGACTGCCCTATATGTCATCCTTACTATTAACGTTTTTAAAATTACTTAAAACAGTAACCCAACTTGGTTATTTACAATTAAGAAGAGATAGATCCTCTCTTTCCACAAAGTAGTTTATTGATCCATAGATGCACAATCTAACAGCGCAAGGAAAAACAAAATAGGCAAGAAGTTGTGACATTTCATGTGAGTGAGTGTCATATGGGTCCGGCGGGAGCGCGTGGGTGTCATAAATGTACATAGGTTGATTATGGTGAAGTTATTAATTTTGTTATTTAAGTCGATGTTTGTTATTTATGTTCTCTTTATTTCTTGATTTTCGTTGATTAAATTTATTATATTATTCAATTGAATCGTTTAGTAATTTATGGAAGTTATTTTTTTATTAAAAGCTGTTTTATAGTAAAAGATTCATTTTTAGCACATTTTCTCTATATAGAAATGTGCTTATGTGATGGGTTTGTCCAGCTGTCCGTCTGTCCGTCCGTAGACAATCCCACAATTCATTGCGTTGCAATAGAAAGAGTGCATGCGTTGAATTGCTGGAAGACACGAACTATCCTTGCATTCGGGAAAACGCGTGTTGAGAACATACATGGGTTCGGCTCTGCGCGTGATCTAAACGTTAAAGAGATGGTGCGCGTGCTCTCAACGTTAATGAGATGGTGCGCGTGCAGGATGCACTTGTTTGACGATTATTGAAAGGGCAGTTCAGTCTCTAAATCAAGAGAATTTTTTTATTCCTAGGGAGCTTAGTATTTATTACAATTACTTGAAAACGAATTAACTTTTTCAAAGTTTGTTTTCACCAATCCATTAACACGGGACAGCGCACGAACAAGTATGAACGTAAGATAGCCGGAATAAGTACGTACTATAATGGCACGTGCTTTAATGGTACCATTATGATACCCCCTTAAAAACTTCCTATAACCAGATATGGTATGTAATATATCAAACAAATCGTCACAACATATCATGTATATAAGAGTAACTAGTGATAGCAGATAGTGGTCAAATGGCACGTGTACGTGCAAGGATGTCTCATGAATGAATATAACGCGTAAATAATGTTGGTGTGAAATGTTTAGTAGTACGTGTTTTAATGGTACAAAATGGAACTTTAAATGCTAAGATATGGTATGTAATATATCAAACAACTCGTATCAACGTGCCATGACTGAATAGAACGAGTAAATAATGATAATGGTTATTTTGGTAGCACGTGCCCTAATGGTGTCATATGATACCATATGGTACGATTGGCACTTTCAGTGCTAAGATATGGCATGTAATATATCAAACAACTCGTAACAACATGTAATGAGTGAATATAACGAGTAAATAATGATAATGGCTATTGGTTTAGTAGCGCGTGCCCTAATGGTGTCATGTGGTACCATATGTTACCATTGGAACTTTCAATGCTAAGATATGGCATGTAATATATCAAACAACTCGTAACAATATTTAATGAGTGAATATAACGAGTAAATAATGATAGTGGTCTTTCTTTATGTAGCACGTGCCCTAATGGTGCTATATGATGCCATAGGTACCATTGTACCATTGGAACTTTGAATGCTAAGATATGGCGTGTAATATATCAAACACCTCGTAACACGTGCTATGACTGTATATAACGAGTAATTAATGATAGTGGTTATTGGTTAGGTAGCAAGTGCCCTAATTTTGCCATATGATACCATATGGTACCATTGGAACTTTCAATGCTAAGATATGGCACGTAATATATGAAACACCTTGTAACAACGCGTCATCAGTGAACATATAACGAGAAAATAATGATAGTGGGAATTGGTTTTGTTGCATGTGCCCTAATGGTACAATATAGTATTGTTAGAACATTCAATGCTAAGATATGGCGTGTAATATATATGAACGAACTCATTACGAGTTGTTAGATCTATTGTTATCCATAGCTTATTTGTATCAAAAGTATAATGCTGTTAGGCTTAATGTTATCTAAAACTCACTACTGTTATACATATTGCTAATTAATAATAGGTAATCGCTTGCTTCTATAGTAGACGATAACGTAGAAACAATTTAGTAATTTAATATGAAAAAATAATAAATGCTCACATACCACGCTTCAGCAATTGAGGCTCACTACGTTTAAAATTATGTGGGAATTCTTACAAATTAAAGAACTTTTATTTTTTTTATTGTATGAGGAGTAACTCCCTCTTCATTTACCTTTTAGTTCTTCAAGTTTCTGCGTTTAAATTCTCTCTATACATTAGCTTACTTAAATAGTAATTTACAATTTAGTTTTCATATTTATTTATTTTCTCTTAAGTGTTTTGATATGTTGATTAAGTCAATATATCCATGTACGATGCTATAACATGAAAATGTGCTCCCTTTATCCGCTTTGGCGGTAAAAATCATTCTTGTAATTGTTTGTTGACGATCGCTGTTTGCGACGTTGGTCGTAAAACAGGGTTCGTCATTGTTAAGGAGGAAGAACATTGTTTCTGGGAGAATTTCCAAGAAGCTGTGTCATCTTCCAGTGTGCGTATTATTGAGTTTTCATGTGTTTTATTATTATTATTGAAGTTTTTTTACGGTGAGCGACCGCTGAAAAAGGTTGGGAGAGAGATGGCGGGAACGCCTGATCGTTCGAAATGTGCTTATTTTCTTTCCTGCTGATGTATACCTGTGAGCTTGTTGTTGAGCGTCTACTGCGGATTCATTAAATTATGGTTCTCAAAGTTGCGCTGAGACAAAGATTTCTTTTTCTGTCCGCATATAAGAAATACGTGACGATTTTTGTTCGAGTAGACATTGGAATGCGTCGCCCATATGAAGCCTTCAAGCCAATAAGATGTCATATTGGGTGAGTCCGTTCCATTTTGTGTGCGTGTGGAAACATTTTACTTAAGCTAAATAAACAGTACATTATTAGCATCTGTTAAACGAGTTAAAGAAAAGACTGGATAATAGTTAACTGGAATATTGCCCGATTATAACGGAGGCCGAGTGCACAGATTTTTTGGGTGTAACTGTCTATATTGCTGTCGGAATAAGATGTTTTCATGAGAGCGCTCCGCGCATGCAGTTTATCAACCAGGTTTAAAGTACACATAGACCACAGAAGATTCGGGAGAAGCAACCTTTCTGCCATAGCAAAACACTCCATCGAGACTGGACGTGATAATTCTATCGATAATTTAAAATTGTTACATTCAATAAATAAAAAACACCTGCTGGACGCTTTTGAAAGTATGGCCATACAAATAACCAATAATAATTTACTACTAAATTCAGACTCAGGTCCCATTGGCGACTCAGCATTAATCCAATGGTGGACCCAACTGCCCAATCATTAATTTGTCCCCTTTTGGTGCAATTTTTCTGATTGGCCTAAAACCGTGGTCTTTTCGCTATATATATTCATTTTTTCCGCTTTCAAGTCAGTGTCATGGATGACACTGCCATTATGACACTGCCATTATGACATGGGCACACCAGCCGGCTCACGTTATCACTCGGCTGCAGTGCGCCTTGAAGCAGTTCGAAGACTGGTTTAACTGCTGGAAGTTGAACCTTAACGTCGGAAAGTGCAAGGCTTTGTACCTCTATAGGAAGCTCAAGCATCCCCCAGATTCTCTTGTTCTGTTCAATAAGAAACTGGATTGGGTGGACAACTACAAGTATCTGGGAGTTATCATTGACTCAAGACTCTCATGGAACCAGAATATGCCCTATGCTCTGAACAAAGCGAAGAGGGCTAAGTACAGTATCATAGCTCTCATGGGTCGCAACAGCGCCCTCAGCATTGACAACAAGCTACTTCGGTACAAATCGATTATCCGGACCATACTCCTCTATGGCATGCCTGCGTGGGCGACTATCTGTAAAACCAGATGGAGTGAACTACAGTCATTCCAGAATGTTACCCTGAGGACCATTGCCCAGCTGGACAGAAGGACTGTGAAAAACCATTCCATCCACTTGGATTTAAGCAATGGCCCATATCAGAAAGTTTATACAGGATCTCCTTTTGATTATGATACAGAAGATGAAGACTCACGACAATAATCTTGTGAAAGGGATACTGAAGAACTCAATGAATATGAACTGGCATACGAAGTATCGTAAACCGAGGCACGTTCTTGACATCAATTTTGAAGATATTAGCAACGTCTCTTTCCCAGACTACTGGAAGATCTGATAATCTTCTTTCTCCTTGTGTTTTTTAATTTCGTTTGTATTTTGTTTCTGACAATCGTCAATCTTATTTTCTTTTTTGTATAATATGGAAGACCGCTTGGGTTGGTTAGGCTTCTTGACTACCTCAGTGTATTTCATTTGGAGTTTATTCTGGTTAGATGAACTTTGTGAAAGCGCGGCTTTCGTCCCATCCTAACGAATATACACTTCACTGTTCGATTGTCGATTGTGTGTATCCTTGATAAAGCCGGGAATAAATGGCGAAAATCCGTGGGCGACTATCTGTAAAACCAGATGGAGTGAACCACAGTCATTCCAGAATGTTACCCTGAGGACCATTGCCCAGCTGGACAGAAGGACGACGAAAAACCAATCCATCCATTTGGATTTAAACATGGCCCATATCGGAAAGTTTATACAGGATCTCCTTTTGATTATGATACAGAAAATGAAGACTCACGACAATAAGCTTGTGAAAGGGATACTGAAGAACTCAATGAATATGAACTGGCATACGAAGTATCGTAAACCGAGGCACGTTCTTGACATCAATTCTGAAGGTATTAGCAACGTCTCTTTCCCGGACTACTGGAAGATGTGATAATCTTCTTTCTC
>JAHWFO010018885.1:104480-130889 GCA_023313115.1 Rhysida immarginata
CAATGCGTGGAAAGGGATGGGGACTATGTCGAAAAGTGAATAGTGCATTACATAGAGGAGAAATGTGAGTATCAGATACAAGAAGAATTTTGAAAATCAGGTAAAAAAAAAAAAAGTTACAGCCATGGAGGCATTACTTTTCAGCCCACCCTCGTATTTAACATCGAATTAATATCATCGATGACAGCCTTTATGCAATATTACTGAATATTAAGGACCATTTGTAGAAAACCATTAAGAAGACATTATTTATTCTTACTCTTCTGGGAGTGATCAAAGACAATTTTTATCGGTTTTTAAAACTCAAAATTTAGATAAGCTCCATCACTTGCATTTAGTCATCGTGAGTTATTCAACAAGTTAACATGATTCTTGACATGGTGCGCTATTATGCCATGTCATTAGGCATAAACTTATCCTTAAATGGAATATACAAAAGAAGCATTATTTTAACGTTGATATTTTTAGCTGCTCTTTTCATTCAAATATGCTTCTTCCTCGCTAACAGTGTAGGCTTCATTCACTTAATTCATTCTGGATGGAAGTTACACGAAATTCTGAATTTTACTTCGGCTCCTGTAACCCAGCTCGCAGGCATTACTGTCTCTATCATTCTTTTTCTTAAGCAAAAACGTCTTAGCCGATTACGAATTTCCATACACTCTGAAACCAAAATATTTATTAGAAAGAAAAGGTTACGAAGAATGATGCAAAACCTTGCTATTCAGGTCTTCTGGTTGCTTTTCTTACTTGTAATTGTTATTGTCTTGCTTATCGTTATTGTGATTAGAGGCATTGTAACAGAAAAGATTAAAGACTGGTTTCCAAGACCGATTTCTTTTCTCAACAAGCCTATATTTTTAATAATAATGCTTACACTTGAGCAGTATTTCATACAATGCTACCTTATACTGTTCGATCTTTGTCATCGCGAATTTTGCCAACTGATGTTGTTCTTGTACCAAAACTTTAACAAAGAACTATATGCTTCGCTGAATAATTATTCAAATCCTCGTATAAACTCGCTCAAACGTTTTCGTCGTCGTTATCGTATTCTTAATGACAAGGTGAAACAATTCAATAACGACTGTCACGTAATTATCTTGATATCCATATTTATCCGAGCGTTCAATATCTGTCTTGATTTGCGTGCACTGAAAGCGGATTACTTTTATCAAAAAGATATACTCTTAGAGTGTTTTGTAATCGTTACACTTGTACGGAACGCAGGTCAGCTATTTACTCTTATATATTCTGCATCGCTGTTATCAGTTGAAGTAAGTATATTCTTTCAGTGTTAATTAATATTTATGTTTGGAATCAACACAATATCCACATTCCTTGTACACAATCCCCGCTTCGTCAAATCTATGCACAGGTTTTTCGTAATCTCAGAACCATGAGATATACAGTAACTATTCCAATTTGCTTATCCTTCATTAACTAAACTTTTTTTAAGTATTATTACTTTTAATACAATTATAAGTTTTAAATTCCTCGAAATTCCAAAATACAGAAAAAACGCAAAAAATCGCAAACAGATTGATTACTATCACTGCCGTCAAAGCAAGTACCGGGTGGGCAAGAAATAACGTGAGGTGTTCAGAGCTCGCTAGCGGGAATTCTATTAGGCCAAATGCAGTACATTTTAGTGTATATACTTAGTGGAACATGCAGTTTCGATTTCTGCAAAAAAAAAAGAAAATAATGATACCAAAAGTCGCCATAGGGGGCGCTTATCTCATGAAAACAATGAATACATTTGCATAAGCGCGTTCCGTGTTGAGCAATCATGAAAATAAAAGGCAAGGCTCAGGATTTCCCATCATTCACGAACGAATGGCCTGACGATGACGCTTACTCTGCCTGACCGGGCGTTATTAGTCCAGTTGTTTTATCAGAAGAGCGACAATGCAAGTGCTGCCCTTCGTGAATTCCGGCGATTGAAAACGTTACGAAGAGGACCGATGAGCATAACTAACTTACGGAAAATGATTGAACGATTTGAATCTACCGGAACTCTAGGAGTGCAACCAGGCCGGGGACGCAAACGAATCAGGCAGCATCGGCCTCGGTGGCTCAGTGTGTTGCGTGATCACCTCTGATGCCCGAGTACGCGGGTTCGATCCCAGCCGAGGACGACGAGGATTTTTCAGGGGGAAATCCTGAGATCACGCACTTCCTTCGGAAGGGAAGTGAAGCCGTTGGTCCCGTGTAGTCGTTTGCCGGCTGCACGTTAAAGAACCCTTGCGAGGCAAAATTTGCGGCCCCTATAACGCCGTCCTGAAATGACCATGGCAGTTGAAAAGGACGTTAATACCAAACAAACCAAACCAAACCAATCAGGCAGCAACACGTTGAAGAACGATACCAGCAGTGCACACGCAATAGGACGCCAAACTGATATCCCATATTCGACGGTGAGGAAAATATTGCATAAGATATTGACATTTTATCCCTATAAACTCACACCTGTTCAACAATTGCTTCCTGGAGATGAACGTACCCGAACTGACTTTTCGTTGAGATTTTTAGCACGTATGGAAGTGGATGATGCATGGCCATGGCAAATTTCATGGAGTGATGAGGCACCTTTTTAATTGAATGGTTATATCAATACCCACAACTACCGTATTTGGGCTGCATCAAATCCACATGTGTGTCTGCCAACTCCTATGCATTCACCGAAACTAATAGTATGGTGCGGCTTTACTGCTTCTTTCATCATCGGGCCGTACTTTTTTGAAGAAATCCGTCCCCGTGGACCGGTGACTTGTTCTTCAAGGTATGCCGATATGCTTGAGAATTTTGTGATACCACGATTGCAGGAAAAAGGTTGTCTGGATTCTACCATTTTTATGCAGGATGGTGCGCCACCGCTCATCGGACGTCAGGTGCAGCAGATCTTGCGAGAACGTATTTCAGACAACAGAATAATTAGTCCTGCATTTCCCATGGTATTTCCGATGGTATGGCCACCCAGGTCGCTTGATCTCAACTCTTGTGATTTTTGGTTATGGGGATATTTGAAAAGCCTTATGTATCAAGCACATGTTCCTGACCTCTCAACCTTAAATGATCAAATAAAGTTACATATCAGACTAATTAATGCAGAGATGCTGCGAGCTGCCGTAGAAAATGTCGTGTACCGGATGCAGCTATTGGAACAGTACACTGGTGGTCATATTGAAACACATTTATAATTAAAAATAAAACATTGTTTATTGTTGTTACTAAAGTTGGTTTGTACGGTATTTGTTCATTTGACAATTAGGTATTCATTGTTTTCTTGAAATAAGCGCCCCCTATGGCGACTTTTAGTACTATTTTTTTCTGCAGAAATCGAAACGGCATGTTCCACTAAGTATATACACCAAAATGTAGTGCATTTGGCCTAATAGAATTCCCGCTAGCGAGCTCTGAACACCTCACGTTATTTCTTGCCAACCCGGTACATCACCAACGCGGGGATCATATTGAGAATTGCGAATCGAAGTCAGTAAGTAAGTTACAAGGAAAAATAGAATTAAAATAAATAGATTACTGATTACTATTATTTCTCCGCATAGTCTCCTGTCATTGAGGCACTTGTCCCATCGTTTCACAAGATCCCTCAAAACCAGTAAGACAAAATTCTTTAGCCAGCTCTCTGAACCAGGCGGTGCTTTCTCTTTGTATAGTTTCATCGTCAGACCGAACAAATAAAAGTCGTGAAAAGTAGAGCCAGGGCAATATGATAAGCAGTATACCCTCGTGATCCCAGAAGACTATAAACATCCTCTTACTGCCAACAAGACAACTGAGATGCTGAGAAAGTTCAAGTGGAAAGTCCTCCATAATCCTGATCTTGCTCCATGTTCGGCCCTCTTTCAGGTGAACACTTTCCTTACGATGAAGCTGTTCTGTCCTCTTAATGGAAGCTCTTCATTACCATTTGTGGCTGCTTACTGAATTCCTCTCGTACAATTTCTTAATTATTAAATTGATTAAGTATTATTATTTGTATGGTAAATCTCATATTACGAGGGGCGTTCAAATTTGATCTGGACTTTATTTTCTCAAATAACTCTCCTTGCTTCTCTACACATTTTTCCAGCCTTCTGGGAGCATCTGGATACCGGTTTTGTAGAAATCTTCAGGATGATGCGAAACCACGTCAGGATAGCCTTTTTCACTTCCTCATTGGAGCCGAACCTCTGTCCTCCCAAGAACTTTTTCAATGGTCCAAAAAGGTGATAGCCGCAAGGGAAGAGATCCGGGCAGTATGGAATAGTTCCGCAAGGAGTCAGTGGTATGGAGACTTGGTCGCTTTTTCCTTAGTACCGGCTTTAGGGACGTCCTCAAAATGTCACAGTAGTAGGGTGCATTTATTGTTCGACTTTCTTCCAGAAAATCGACATGAATACAGTCGTCATCACTTTCGTTGCTGGTGGTGTCATCTTTAAATTCTTGAGTCGTGGTGAGTCAATGGTTTGCCACTCTATGCTCGCAAGCTTGCTTTCAGGAGTATAGTGATGAATACATGTATTGTCCGTTATCACAACACGCCTTAGGAAACTGTCACCTTCCCTGTCCTATCGCTGCAGCAGCATGGAACAGATTTCCACCCGGATGGTTTTGTGATCCTAGGAGAATTGCGTAGGGACCCATCTTGTTGAATTCAGATCTTGTTGAATTCAGCTTATCGTGGAGGATGGTCTCCACATTGCCAGTTCTGATGTTCATTATTGAAGTCAATTCTCGGTATCAGCTCATTTGTTCGTGCGATGATGCGATCATTGACAGCAGTTGCTGACCTTTCCTTATGAGATTCATTGCCGGTGGATTCTCGCCCTCCTGCAAACTTTTGGCACCAAGTACACACGGATGAGCGAGATAAACATGACTCGGTCAACTTTGAAGTCTCTGATGAATTCCAGATGCTTTCACACCTTCGTTGGACGACACATCGCTGTCCGCCATTTTGTTTAGACAACCAATTGGTTGTCATGTCAATGGAAGTTTAGATTTTTACAACAATGAAATTTACAAAAAATAAAGTCCAAGTCAAATTTGAACGTCCCTCGTAATTACACAGCATTGATGGCATCATCGATAAGCGTTTTATGCAATATTATTTTACATCAATGGCCATTAGCAGAAGGCCATTAAGAAGGTATCATTTATCCTTCTGTCCTGCGAATGGTCAACTGAAATTTTATGCGTTTTTAAAACTGATAATTCAGATAAGCTCTTATACCTCAGCTTAGTCTTCGTGAGTTCTTCAACAACTTAAGATGACTCTTGACGTCGTTCGCTATTATGCTATGTCATTAGGCATAAACATGTCCTTAACTAGAAACAGCAAACGCAGTATTCCTTTCATATTCCTGTTGTTATCTTGTGTACTTATACAAGCTTGCGTCTTCTTATTTGACTTATTAGGCTTCGCAAATTTCATTCAGTTTGGATACAAGTTACACGAAATTCTATATTTTGCTTATGGTCCCGTAACAATTCCTATAAGCATAGCCGTTTCCATCATTTTCGTTCTTAAACAAAAACGTTTCAGCCAGTTGCAATATTCGATACACTCTGAAGCCAAAATATTCAATGAAAAGAAAACATTACGAGGAATAATGCAGAAATATACGATTCAAGGCTTATGGCTGATCTTCCTGTTTGTCATTCACATTGTTTTGCTTATCTTTATTGTGATTAGAGGTAGCCAAAAAGAGGGATTTGAAACCCTTCAGTAGGACTAAACTTTTTGCAGGAAAAACCTACATCATATAATTATATTTACATTTGAGACCTACTTCATGCAGTGCTATTTAGTACTATTCGATCTTTTCCATTGTGAGATTTACCAGCTGATGGTGTTCTTGTACAAAGACTTTAATCAAAAATTAAGTGATACGCTGGATATCTGCTCGACTCTATGTATAGATTCACTCAAAAGTTACCGTCGCCGTTATCAGTTTCTTAGTAACTGGGTAAAGCAATTCAACGATGACTTGTCATTTGATTGTCTTGATGCCCATATTTATCCGAGCGATCAACATCTGTATCGATTTGTGTGAATTGAAATCGGGTTTATTTAATAGACCGGATATGCTATTACTGTGTTTTATAATAGTTTCACTTCTACGGGAGGCCATTCAACTACGAGGGTGGGCTGAAAAGTAATGCCTCCATGGCTGTAACTTTTTTATTTTTTAACCAATTTTCAAAATTCTTTTTGTATCTGATACTCACATATCTCCTCTATTTAATGCACTATTCACTTTTTGACATAGTCCCCATCCATTTCCACGCATTGTACGAACGCGTGACTAGTCGGATGAACCCGTCGGAGAGGAATTCCGGGATTGTGGTCGACACGAGGATTGAATGGCAGCTTTGGACCCTCTTCTGCAGCACGATAACGCCCGTCCGCACACGATCGCCACACATCAGAGAGGGGTGCAGCGCCTACAGTTCAAAGAATAAAGACTTTGCACCTTGCGACGTTCACCACTTCCCAAAGAGGAAAGAGCACCTTAAGGGACATGAGCACTCTGACGACGAGGTGAAACCTGCCGTTTAGTCTTGGTGTCGACAACAACCCCGTAATTCTTCTCCGACGGGTTCATCCGACTAGTCGCGCGTTGGTACAATGCGTGGAAAGGGATGGGGACTATGTCTAAAAGTGAATAGTGCATTACATAGAGGAGAAATGTGAGTATCAGATACAAAAGAAATTTTGAAAATCGGTTAAAAAATAAAAAAAAATACAGCCATAGAGGCATTACTTTTCAGCCCACCCTCGTATATACCCTTAATAATAATAATATCTTTTGTTTGGGAACAACTTGACCACCCGCCTTACAGTCCGGACCTCGCATCCAGTGGCTACCACCAGTTCCGGGATCTAAAGGAGATCATCGGCAGCATGCATTTCAACAACGATGAACAAGTGAAAACTGCGTGACTTTCTTCACCGGCGGCAGCTTCTACGAAGTGATCATGGGGAAGTACATTGTGCGCTATGACAAGTGCCTAAATAAACTTGGAAACTATGTGGAAAAATAGTTAAAGGTACATAGAATCTGGTAAAGAAAAAATTTTGAATATATATGTAGTAGTTTTGTTTTTATTACCGAACGGAACTTACTTTCTGGACGAGCCTCGTATATTCTGCTTCGTTGTTATCAGTAGAAGTAAGTAATATATTAAGAATGAACTATTGTGTGGAGTTACTGTAAAGGAAGGAAAAATCCAGCATGAAAATGATATCCGAGATTTGAAATGCCGGAGACGTATTTTGGATGTCATCTTGGGGTTAGAGGTTATTCCTTCATTTTACAGTAGAAAAAAGTATTGCCTTTTCAATATTAAATCTTTATTCAAAAATGCTAACTAATATCAAGTTTTGAATTTTTTTTGATCAAGCTCAAAGAGTAGGGAGATACACTTTCTGCATATACAATACCCACTTCCTCAAATCTATACAGGATTGCCTATTAGTATATTCATGCCCAGATTTCTCAGGGAGATATCGAGAATACCGAATAACACTTTTGGTCGATAAACCCGCAATCGAAAATGAGTCTGTGGCCAGCTACAGCCTTTGATTTAAGGGGACTCAACTACCACAAATGAGACATGGTATCTGTTTCACGATTTTTATTTATCACAGGTAGCTTTAACACCAGAGAATTTTAGGTTAACTTTAGAGAATGGGGAGTTGGCTTGACTCTGGTATACTAAAGGCAATGGGAGAGCTGCAGCTAGTTTGTATCATGAAAGATACCTCAATAAGTGTGAGCCACGCTATCAAACATTCGCAAACCTGTAGTGAACATGTGACATAGAGCGACAACGTTGTTGGGCGCCTGCTGGCTGCAGAAACTGAAATATTCTAACAGGTTGCAGACAAATCAATAAGATATTGCTTGATATGCATCGCAGTCTTGTTTGGAAAAAGATTGCCGACTGCCCTTATCAGAAAGCGTTTGCACGACTGTCTTTGCAGCAGATAAATGTCGTCCAATTCTTCATTAGAACTGTACTTGGCATTGATTGCTCTTTAATTACACCGCCTTATGTGCCATGCGCTCTACAGGGTGATTCTGAAAAAGTGTGTATAACTGTACGCAATGACAGAGGTGACCAGAATGAACATTTTCTTTTAATACAATATGGATCCAAATTCAAGTATCTCGGGATTGCATTCACGAGTGATGGACGGCAGGAGAAAGAATTGCGTGCTCGAATCAGTGCAGCAAGCTGTGTCAGACGTGAACTGTGGCGATCCGTGGTAACGAAACGCGAGCCGGATAACAAAGCCACGCTCTCCGTCTTCAAATCTATCTTTGTTCCCATTCTCACCTATGGTCATGAGGCTTGGGTAATGACCGAAAGAGTGCGATCGCGGGTACAAGCGGCCGAAATGAGATTTCTGAGCGGTGTGACAGGTGTTACCCTGTTAGATAGAGTGTACAGCAGCACAAAAAGGGAATCTTTCGGTGTTGAGCCGCTACTTCTCCGCATTGAGAGATCTTAGTTGCGAAGGTATGGCCACGTGATACGGATGCCGCAAACTAGTCTTCCTAGGCAGTTGTTATTTTCCAAGCCGGTGGGTAAGAGTCCAAGGGGTCGGCCTAGAACCAGGTGGCTAGACTACATGGAGAATCTGGGTTCGAGTCGCTTGGATATTACCAGGGAGGACATGCGCCTGATGGCGGAAGATCGCGATCGCTGGAGATCCTACATAGGGCTGCTGCCCCCGCGACCATAACGGATAAGCGGGTTTGAAAAGTAAGTAAGTAAGTAAGTAATTCGGTAATCAAACACGAGACTTGCTTCATGTGGAACGTCGAGTAATACGTTGCGTTGGTGAGGGGGTATGTATAACTTTATAGATACTTTAAATAAATTATAACTCTAAATTAAAATATTATTCATGAATGCTTACCTCATCTTATAAATTATATCCAGTCGAATAATTTTACAGCAAAATTAGGGTTTTATGCTTAATAACAGTGCTCTAACTGCAATCCTTTGGTGATCGCCACTAACGATTTTGCTTTACCCTCTTACCGCCATGTTTGTTGAACTATGCGCACTTCCGAGCGCTCCACTGCCGCGCAACGCTATCGCTTCCACGGTGAGCTTGCGCGCAAAAGAAAGATATGTGGGATTCCTTTGTAAGTATTTCCTTTAAAACTGCAAAAAAGAACTATAGGTGCACACCAAAGTTAAACTACCGAAAAAATTTAATTCCAGCATCTATGAAATTAAATGTAATAGCTTCCCTATGAAATATATCGGCCAAAGCAAACGCTTCTATATATCGGCCATATAGAAACCAAGATTTTGAAACACTTGCCAAATCTGCCCACGCGTGCGGAAGCGAATCTATATCTCGGAGTGTTTGTTCAACAATCTATCAAGCCCAATCGCCGAAACGAGTTCAGAAGAAAGCAGGCTCTGTTCTATCTAAGACAACGCTCGCCCGCACACTAGCACCGCCACCTCCTGACTTTGCTCGAGCTCGAATGGGATATCATGGCTGATCTAGCCCTAATCTAGCACCCTCCATCTTCGGGGTGAAATTTTTAAAAGTGCAGAAGAGTGCAAAAAATAGGTCCATTTTTCCTAGGGTTCTTCGCAGAGGGAATCGAAAAGCTCCCAAAACGTTGGGAGAAGATCATCGAGTTGGATGGACAGACAATATCCTCATTAATTCAATCATTTTGTACATATTTTTTGCTTTAGAAATAAAAATTCAACTCGGAAAGAAACCATCCGGACAACCGGATACTTTCAACGGTCGTTTTCGGCAGATAAATACAATATCCTGCAAATCTGTAATCATGGCAGTTCATCTCCCACTTTCTGTAACCAATTACGTGAAGATAGATTCTACCTCTTAATTGGGTCCCAATTTATATAAGCAATCTGTATATCTTCATTCTTTCTTGTGGAAGACCTTTTTGGGTTAGTCAGGCTTCTTGCCTATTTCAGTGTATTTCATGTGGAATTTCTTCCGGAAGGGTCAGGAACGTGTAAGCACTGCTTACGTCTCACTTGAGCAAATGTACACTTCACTGTTCAATTCATTCTTTGTCTCTGTCACAACCATACAGAGAGGAAGCAGACGTTTACGTAAATGAAAACAAAAGAATTTTAATTCAACTTGAATTCTGAACAATCTCAAAAGAATTAACAGAATTGCCACAATCGTCTGATATAATAGAATAAGTTCAATGGACGTATTCTTGCTTCCGTTGAAGGACGAAAGAGTTGACACAAGTACCACAAGTGGTTGGGAACGACCTGCATCGATGGAGGGCTCAATGTTGCCAAACGAGGTTCGGTTGTTTCTGTTGTGAAACAAAGCATAAAAGAATTAGACAGTGAGGGAAACCAACAATAGCAATATAAAGTCATTCAATAGTCTTGGCTTAATCACTGTTCTAATGAGTAACTTAAGTGAGCATCTACTGCAGATTTGATGGGTTAAGCCGACCCATCGCGCGCTATCCCTAACGCGGAAATAGGCATTACTTAACGAGGAGGTCGCTGACGGTGTAGATCCCTCGTCGGACGAAGTGGTCAGAAATGGAAGTCGGACCTATTGCTTTATTATGCTGTAGGACCCTGTCCTCGGGACGTCGTACATGTAGTGGCTTCTACATCATTCTCAGGCGCTTCGTGATTCAGTGTCCACGGGGCCTCCGGAATTTTGTCTCTGTGACTAGGGCAATTTGTCTCAGCTACCATAACCAAAAGCGTATTATTAAAGTCCGTATTGGAAAGAGGAACTTGCCTAATAATTTCTCCTGCGTCGGACTCGTCCGTCGGGCTCCCTTCACCGGACTTGGAGATCTTCTCCGCTGAATCGTCAACATCGGCAGTTGTAGTGGCAATAGATGCGTTGACTGTCTTCTCTTCCCGACACTTTGTGGAAAAATGAGAACCTGCCTCTTTACTGCCCATCGCTCCTCTTTTTATATCTCCCAAGCTCCGCCTTTTCCTATATTGATTTGCATGCCCAATGAGAGAAAGGGAGAACTACTTTTGCTCAAAGGGCGAGTAGTTGCTTCATTAGTTGACTTCCTGTGCGATCGCTTCTCTGATTGATGCGATACCGGTGACGCCGATGACGCTTTTGTTTTTATTTTGTTTCGGAGCACGTGGCGCTCTGAAGCCACGCTGCCTCCCGATCGCTCATCCAAATATTGTGACAGTCTCATACAGAACGATTGCGATGATTGCATAGTGGAAAAATGGATCTATTCTTATTAGTCTTTAGATTGTGTAAATAACGGTTCATTTCGTAATTTGCACAATTGAAGTTTCTCTAAACCAAGGTCCTCTTACTGATAGCTGACCGATTAAAGCTGACCGCGCTTTACATCTTCTGAAAAAGTTTGGGTGTGCAGTTCTGGAACACTCTGTTTTGAGGTTATGAATAATACACGGCAGCTATCGCTTAGTTGATTTATTTATTCATTCGTTCCACATTCCAACTTCAAAAACTACACTGAGTTAGCAAAACTCATGGGATAGTTACTTATATCTGGTCGGGCCAACTCTGGCCCTGTGGAGTGCAGCAATACGGCGTGGTAGTGACTCTGCAAGTCCCTGGTACACTTCTGGAGGCAGGTGACACCAGATAGTCTGCAGAGCCGAAGATATTTGCTGCCCCTTCGTGGGCGGATGATCCAGTGCCCGGAGCCTGACTTCAACAGCATCCCAGATATGCTCGATGGGATTCATGTCAGGGCTCAGTCGTTGACCTCTCCTGTATGCTCCTCGAACCATTCGCGGACAACATTGGAGCGATGTGGTGGAGCATTGTCATCTTGAAAGACTGCTAAGTCGTCAGGGTGTTGAAATGTCAAAAACGGGTGCAGATGGTTTCCGATGAGTTGACGATACCGTGGACCATTCAACGTTTGGTCCAGGATAACCAGAGGGCCCATTCCAAACCAGGAAAATGCACCTCAGACCATCACTGACGCCCCACCACCCTGCACCACCACCTGTTGGCATGCGGGATCCATCGTTTCGTGAGGTCTGCGCCACACACGGTGCCTCCCATCAGCGTGGTACAGTTGATATCGTGACTCATCTGACCATATGACGTTACGCCACTGTTGCAGAGTCCAGCCAAGATGGTTGGTGGCAAATGCACGCCGGAGTGTCCGATAACGCTGGGTAAGCATTGGCACCCGTGTAGGGCGACGGCTGCCAAACCCGAGGGCATGCAGATTCCGACGGATTGTCCACCGAGTGACGTTTCTAGTGCGGCCAGTATTGAACTGGTCTGTAATTTGCTGCACTGTTGCGCTCCTGTCTCTCTGAATCATTCGTTCCAGGTGTCGCCGGTCACGATCATTCAGGGCAGCTAGACGCCCGGTATGGTGCCTGTTGTGGACTGTGATGCCTTCATCCAGCCATTCCCGATACACCCTGGAGACAGTTGAGCGGGGAAAGCCAAATTCCTGCACCACTGCCGAAATGGAACATCCCATGCGTCGGGCACCTACTATCATACCCCGTTCAAAAGACGTCAACTCGCGATGACGTGCCATTTCTGATTAATCACTTATCCAAGCTATTCCCACAACGTCTAATGGTCCATTCCCAGAATCCGTTACCCCTGTGAATTCGTGAGCCATGCCCATCATTCAATGTGCTTGCTATCCCATGAGTTTTGCTAACTCAGTGTACATCGTCATTTGTCTTTACGTCGCAATTTCTCTCTCACATCAGTATTCGATATAAGGTATAATCTACTGAAACCAGCCATATTCCATCTCTTATAGTCTCTATCCGAAACATCATCTTTTTAAGGGTCTTATCATTATGTCCAATTTTGTTTTTGTGTCTATGTCTTCTTTTCTTCTATATCCGTCATTTACTCCAAAATAGAAAACTGCCCAAAATAACGTATCTGCAGTCTACAATAGAAGCTGGCATATACAGTGCTGGACAGAATTATAAACTCACATGAATTTTGAACCAAACTTTACTAAAAATAAAATAATTACATCAGTTTTTTAAATATCATTTATTAAACATAAATTTACCATTTTGCTGATTTTCATTCGTATATTTTAAAAATTTTGTGAACAACGACAATAAACTCATAATTTTACTTGGACAAAATTATAAACTCACCCTTAAAAATGTGTTCGCCCGTCTATTTTTATCATATGCAAATTCCAAAAAAGGTTGTATTTGCAATCACTTATTGTAAGAAAGTGTCTGCTGCAGATTTATACTGTGTAAAACATTGCCACGATGAACAGAGCTTAGTGAGACAGACATTAGGACAGCATTGATGTTGCATGGATGTGGAATGTCCCAAACGAAAATTGCAGCTCATCTTAACCGATCCCAGTGTGCTGTCAGAAATGTATTACAACGAGAAGTTGATAGGAAAGCGAAGAAACGAACAGGAAGGAAAAAAATTTTAAGCTGTCGAGATGAATCTCATTCAACGACCGGCAACTGGAAGCAATCTTTCTGCTGGACACATTGTAGATGTACTTTCGCTTAACTGCTCTCGGCGTACTGTTGCACAGGTTCTGCAACAACTCCCATCATTGTCTACAAAAAATTTCTACGAAAACCACCTCTAAACCCAACTCACAAAAATGCAAGATTGGAGTTTTGTAGAGAAAAAATCGCATGGACTCACGAGTGGTATACAGTGGTGTTCTCTGATGAAAAGAAATTCAACCTTGATGGTCCCTATGGATGGGACTATTATTGGCATAACATCAGACAAGACGAATAGCTTAAACTGAGTCGTCAAATAGCGGGTGGCTCAGTAATGGTTTGGGGGGCGTTTTCTGCTCAGAGTAAAAGTGATATGGTAGTGATCAATGGATGCATGGACTCTGCAAGATACAAATTGCTGCTGGAAACTCAACTTTCAAGCTATAGTGAAATTCTTAGTGGAGATAACTGGTCTTTCCAGCAAGGTAATGCTCCATGTCATCGTTCCAACCTTATGAAAAAATGGTTTTAAGAGCACCAGATAAATGTTTTATGTTGGCCGTCATGCTCCCCAGCTCTCAGCCCAATTTACAATGTATGGGGACAACTAGCACGTCTTCTTTATAAAGATCATCGGCAATTCCAGACTACTCAAAAGCTCACCACTGCCCTCATGGAAGGATGGGAATCTATCACCACTGAGTACTTGCATAAACATGTCGATTAGATGCCAAACAGGATGTTTGAAGTCATAAGAAACAATGTTTGAAAAATAATCGCCATACTTCTGTTTTCTAAGGGTGAGTTTATAATTTTGTCCGAGTGAAATTATGAGTTTATTGTCGTTGTTCACAAAATTTTTAAAATATACGAATGACAATAAGCAAAGTGGTAAATTTATGTTTGAAAAATGATATGTAAAAAGCTGATGTAGATCTTTTTGTTTTTAGTAAAGTTTGGTTTACAATTCATGTGAGTTTATAATTCTATCCAGCACTGTAAAGATGTTGATAATGCTTGATAAATATGCAGAACATGAAAAAAACTGTTAGAACGCAGATGTTCTGTCTTGAGGTTGTAGATGGCCGTTCATAATGGTCTGATATAGCACACACACGGGATATGAGTTCATTTCTTTGAACGAGCATATAGTAGACATTTTCAACATCATTTTCAATCAACTTCAATGCGAAAAGTAATTACATAACATAGAATCAATACCACCCATGACCGCCTTTATGCAATATTACTGAATATTAATGGCCATTCGCAGAAGACCATTAAGAAGACGTTATTTATTCTTACTCGCCAGGGAGTGATACAAAGCAATTCTTATCGGTTTTTAAAACTCAAAATTCAAATAAGCTCTAACGCTTGCAGTTAGTCATCGTAAGTTATTCAACAACTTAACATGATTCTTGACTGTGTGCGCTTTTATGCCATGTCATTAGGCATAAACTTATCTTTAACTGGAATCTACAAAAGAAGCATTACTTTATTGTTGATATTTTTAGCTGCTCTTATCATTCAAATTTACTTCTTCTTCTCTAACTTTGTAGGCTTCATTCAGTCCATTCATTCTGGGCGGGAGTTCCAGGAAATTCGATACTTTGGTTCGATCCTAGTAACCCAACCCGCAAGCATTACCGTCTCTATCATTCTTTTTCTTAAACAAAAACGTCTTAGCCAATTACGAATTTCCATACACTCTGAAATCAAAATATTCGATGGAAGGAAACGATTACGAAGAATGTGGCAGATCCTTACTATTCAAGTGTTCTGGTTGATTTTCTTACTTGTCATTGCCATTGGCTTGATTATCGTTATTGTGATTAGAGGCAACTTAACAGGGAACATTGACGACACTTCTACAGGATTGATTTTTTTCCTCAACGAACCTATATTTTTGATAATAATGCTTACATTCGAACAGTGTTTTTTACAATGCTACTTTGTGCTGTTCGATCTTTATCATCGCGAATTTTGCCAACTGATGTTGTTCTTGTATGAAAGCTTTAACAAAGAATTATGTGCCTTCCTGAATAATTATTCGAATCCCGATATGATATCTCTCAAACGTTTTCGTCGTCGTTATCGTATGCTTAATAACTGGGTGAAGCAATTCAATAACGACTGTCACGTAGTTATCTTGATATCCATATTTATCCGAGCGTTCAATATCTGTCTTGAATTGCGTGCACTGAAAGCGGATTACTTTTATCAAAAAGATATATTACTAAACTGTTTTGTAATGGTTACACTTCTACGAGAAGCCATTCAGCTATTTACTCTTATATATTCTGCTTCGCTGCTATCAGATGAAGTAAGTAACAATGTAAGAATTATACAAGGTGATTATAATTAAAGTCCCTTTGTAAAAATGCTATAAAAAAACAACCATGAGTCCGAATGACTTCAAATTTGGACTGAGCATTCTTGAAGAAGGGGCATTTGATATGGATAAGAAAAAAAATAGTTCCAAAATTTATCACTAGATGGCGCTGTAAGCGGCATATTATGCCTAGGAGGATTTGTACTATGCAAATTGAAAGATACGCATGCGCATGAGACATTGCATGTGTTATAAAAACGCAGGCCTCATGGCGTTCTCGTCATATTTGTATCTCAGCAGCTTGCCATGGGTCTGTCAATGAAGGATCGCGCTCTGCTTGTGAAGCTCTTTTACAAGAATGGCGACTCTGCCATAGCAGCTTTAAAGAAATTTCGGGTATTAAAGGGAATGAAAAAAGGATGTGGTCCGATGTCTGCAAAGGCTCTGAGGTGTATGATTAAAAAATTCGAAGCGACAGGTTCTTTTGCAGTGAAATCTGGCAGAGGGAGGAAAGCAGTTGCTTTGACGTCAGTAGAAGATGTGGCTGAAGCATTAGAGGAAGGGTCGAACAGTGGTTTGCAAACGTGCAGTGCACGGGGAATTGCCCGAACTTTAGACATGCCTGTGAGCACGGTCAATAAAATTTTACGCAATATCCTGCATTGTTATCCCTATAAAATTACCCATGTTCAGGAGTTACTTCCTGCTGACCTGCCAATTAGACACACGTTTGCTTTAGAATTTCTAGCTCGCATGGAAGTGGACAATGAATGGCCATGGAACATCTTGTGGACAGACGAAGCCCATTTTTATCTCCACGGCGTTGTCAATACACAAAATTGCAGGATATGGGCAACGGAAAATCCTTTCGCATGTGTTTCAATACCGCTTCATTCTGCAAAGGTAACTGTGTGGTGCGGGATGACAGCATCATTGATTATAGGGCCATTTTTTTTTTCGAGGAAGTGGGTCCTGCGGGTCCCGTTACCTGTACAGTCAATGGTCAACGGTATGCGTGTCTTTTACGCAACCAGGTAATTCCAACACTTCAACAGCATGCATGCGTGGATAGAATAATTTTCATGCAAGATGGCGCTCCTCCGCACATTGCAAAGCCAGTGAAGCAACTGCTGAAGACACATTTCGGAGATGATAGAATTATCAGCCGTCATTTTCCGAGAGCCTGGCCTGCAAGATCACCGGACCTCAATCCTTGTGACTTCTGGCTCTGGGGTTACCTTAAAAATCATGTGTTCAGTGGCCCAGTTGCAAATTTAGCGGAATTGAAGGCTCGGATTACGCACCACGTTCACAACGTGACCCCGGAGACACTCCGGTCTGTTGTGGAACATGCTGTTTATCGGTTAAAACTTGTGGAGGAAAATGGTGGACAGCATATTGAACATGTCTTGCGCAAGTCCCGAGATAATTAATAGGCGTTTCCATTGTTGCTTTTTATGCGGTTTTTGGCCCAAGGACAATTAAAAACCGATTTTTCCCATCCGATGTGGTACGACCTTGCCGTGGTGGATGGGCTTTGCACTAACAGTGCCACAACTGTTAAATGACTTGAAAGTCATGTTTTCCATCATCAAACCCGAAGCAATCATGTTCATTGACCGGTACAGTTGATTTTTTGCTAATACTGTACTGTATAATAAAAAAAAAATCATGTTTAACTTGTTTTAGTGTCAATTGCATTCCTTGACCAACTTTAATGTAAAAACATGCCATAAACAACTCATGCCAAAGCCGTCGTATTTCAATTCAAAATGTCACTTCTAGCTGAATCCGCTTCCGTTATGCCGCTTACAGCGCCATCTAGTGATAAATTTTGGAACTATTTTTTTCTTATCCATATCAAATGCCCCTTCTTCAAGAATGCTCAGTCCAAATTTGAAGTCATTCGGACTCATGGTTGTTTTTTTATAGCATTTTTACAAAGGGACTTTAATTATAATCACCTTGTAGTTTGGAGATAGAATAAAAGAAAGAAACATCTAACCATGAAAATGATATCCGAGATTTGAAACGCTAGACACGTATTCTGAATATCATTTTTGAGGGTTAGAGGTTTTTTTCCTTCATTTTACGCCAGAAGTAAGTATTTCTTTTTCAATGCTAAAACGTTATCAAAAAATGCTACCTAATATCAAGTTTGTAGTTACGCTTTTTACATGTTAAAAATATAAGATCAGAGATATTGCAACAACTATCGAGGCATCTTTGCCCAGCATTCCTGGGAAAGTGTACGCTAAGTGTCTGGAGAAGAGAGGTCGGGAAATCGTTGACTCCAAACTGTCGGGGGAGCAGTGTGGTTTCCGACCTGGGCGAAGCACGACCAATCACATCTTTGCTCTAAGGCAAATCTTTGAGAAATCCTGGGATTATGCAAAAGAGGTCTACGCTTGCTTTGTGGACTTTTGAGTATGGAGTAGATGAAGAGTAGAGTATGGAGTAGATGAAGAACAAGGGGGGGGGATGCGTCAACATATTGACCCGATTTTTACAGAAAAACTCAGTTGTTTGGTTTGGTTTATTTAGTATTAACGTCCCTTTCAACTGCAATGGTCAGTTCAGTTGAAAGTTATAGGGGCCGCAAGGGTTCTTTAACGTGCAGTCGGCTTTACTTTCTTCCGAACAAACTGCGTGATCTTTAACGTGCCCGGTCCTCGGGCATCAGAGGCGATCACGCAACCACTGAGCCACCGAGGCCGATCAGTTGTATTAACGGCTGCAAGTACTGGGGCGTTGTCATGATGCCACAACAAACCTCTTGTTCCGGTCTTACATTTTTCTAAGACTTCTGCTGTAACCGGCTTTTCGTTTTCAAACGCAGAAGTGCACACGTGGAACAGAAGAAAGTTACTACCATCACCGTTCCAGCATTTCTGTGGTGGTCCTTGCTCTTAAAGAGTCACTGTTTGGATTGTTCCTTAGTTTCAGGGTCGTAATGATAGAAGCAATTTCTTCACCTGCGCAGATGTCGTCGACACGAATTGATGCCCCGTTGTTGAACTTTTCGATCATTTCTTAGTACCACTGCACTTGGGATGCATTGATCGTGATGAAAACTTTCCGAGTTGTAGGTGGGCGTGCAAGATTGTTTTAACTTCTGTTGATTCAATACCCAAGCTTGCCTAATCAAGGAATAGGTTACCCGATTGTTATTCGCGATCATATCCAAGAAAGTACGGATGTTTTCAGGTGTAACTGCATTGGCTGACAGTGACTGTCTTTCCCTCTTAAACTTGCGATAGCAGGTTTCTCGGAGTTCTGTCAGAAAATGTCTGTTGTAAGATTCAAAATAATTCGACAATGCTAAGCCTTTGGAATAATCGTAGAAAATCATAGCACACCATCCCTGTTGATTCAGCTCGATTGTGTTTTACGTCTATCTGTCAATGCGCAAGCTTTAGAATTGTGCTACGTGTCACCCTCAAATCTTGCACGCGATCATATAAAAGAGTCAAGTACTTGGAAAAGTAAAACGAAATGGTAGGATGCATCCAGTGTTCTTGACTAAAAACTTTTAGAGCGACCCTTTTCCTTTATTCCCCTTGTATCTATGGGCGACGTATGAGAAGGTAGGGGAAAAATTATACGTACAAGTTAAAATAACTGTACAGAAAGCAACTGCCTCACCAAGATAGTACAATAATTCGCCAAAATAAACAACAACAACCATGGCGGGAATCGAACCTACGATCCAACGGATTCGAGAACTGGAAAGCCTAGGCCCGAGAGATCTAGGCCATCGGACCGGCATGGACTCTTAAAATGCTGCCCGCGAGAATTCTAGGATTATTTTCACTTGGAAAAATAACGACTCATCTGTTTCTACCAAATAACCATCCAAGTCAGCAATTACCAACAGTCATCTAGAATTAAACACCTAAAGGAAGCTTATAGACATTCTTTTATTCATTTGATAAGTTTGTAGATATGTTATATTCTGCTCAGAGGGGGTGCCAATTATAAATAGTTGCTCGTTTCTTCTAAATTTCGAGTGAAATAGGATAGTTGCTCGTTTCTTCACTTGCGAAATAGGGACCATCCAAAAATATAAGATTCAGTCTTCCTTAGGACAGGTTTGCATTGGCCTGATATAGTCCACACGTTGAGTATTCAAGCAAGTTCATTTCTTAGAATGCGCATATATCACACCACTGTGAACCAATTCTAAAGCCAATGCAGTATTATAGTCAAACAAGCGAAATGGGTTATAATACACTGAGTTAGCAAAACTCATGGGATAGTTACTTAATATCTGGTCGGGCCACCTCTGGCCCTGTGGAGTGCAGCAATACGGCGTAGTAGTGAGTCTGCAAGTCCCTGGTACACTTCTGGAGGCAGTTGACACCAGATAGTCTGCAGAGCCGAAGATAGTTGCTGCCCCTTCGTGGGCGGATGATCCAGTGCCCGGAGCCTGACTTCAACAGCATTCCAGATATGCTCGATGGGATTCATGTCAGGGCTCCGGGCTGGCCAGCTCAGTCGTTGGACCTCTCCTGCATGCTCCTCGAACCATTCGCGGACGACGTTGAAGCGATGTGTTGGAGCATTGTCATTTTGAAAGACTGCTACGTCGTCAGGGTTTGAAATGTCAAAAACGGGTGCACATGGTCTCCGATGAGTTGACGATACCGTGGACCATTAAACGTTTGGTTCAGGATAACCAGAGGGCCCATTCCAAATCAGGAAAATGCACCCCAGACTATCACTGACGCCCCACCACCTGTTGGCATGCGGGATCCATCGTTTCGTGAGGTCTGCGCCACACACAGTGCCTCCCATCAGCGTGGTACAGTTGATATTGTGACTCATCTGACTATATGACGTTACGACACTGTTGCAGAGTCCGGCGAAGATGGTTGGTGGCAAATGCACGCCGGAGTGTCCGATGACGCTGGGTAAGCATTGGCACGCGTGTAGGGCGACGCCTGCCAAACCCGAGGGCATGCAGATTCCGACGGATTGTCCACCGAGAGACGTTTCTAGTGCGGCCACTATTGAACTGGTCTGTGATTTGCTGCACTGTTGCGCTCCTGTCTCTCTGAATCACTCGTCCCAGGTGTCGCCGGTCACGATCATTCAGGGCAGCTGGACGCCCTGTATGGTGCCTGTTGTGGACTGTGATGCCTTCATCTAGCCATTCCCGATACACCCTGGAGACAGTTGAGCGGAGAAAGCCAAATTCCTGCACCACCGCCGAAATGGAACATCCCATGCGTCGGGCACCTACTATCATACCCCGTTCAAAAGACGTCAACTCGCGACGACGTGCCATTTCTGATTAATCACTTATCAAAGCTCTTCCCACAACGTCTAATGGTCCATTCCCAGAATCCGTTACCCCTGTGAATTCATGAGCCATGCCCATCAATCAATGTGCTTGCTATCCCATGAGCTTTGCTAACTCAATGTATAAGACCACGGTAGAATGGTCTAATCTTACATCTAATCTTTTATGCAAATAATAATTAGAGAACATCGCCGACATCGATTTAACATCATCAATAACCTCCTTTGTGTAATATTTCTTAACATTAATGGCCATTTGCAGAAGATCATTAAGAAAACGTCATTTATTCTTACTTTCCTGGGAGCGATTAAAAGCAAAATTCAAATAAGCTCTTTCACTTGCACTTAGTCATCGTGAGTTGCTCAACTACTTAACATGACTCTTGACATAGTGCGCTATTATGCCATGTCTTTAGGCATAAACCTATCCTTAACTGGAAACTGCAAACGAAGCATTGCTTTAATGTTGATATTTATAACTACTCTATTTATTCAGATATGTATGTTCCTCTTAGACTCAGTAGTCTTTATTCAATTCATTAATTCTGGATCTCCATTACACGAAATTCTATACTATGCCGAGGGGCCCGTAATGTTTCCCATAAGCATTGTCGTCTCCTTCATTCTCGTTCTTAAACAAAAGCGCCTTAGTCAATTACTGCACTCTGTATTCTCTGAAGTCAATGAAAACAGATTACGAAAAATAGTACAAAAGCTTGGTATTCAATGTTTATGGCTAATTATCTTACATGGGATTATAATTGCCTTTTCAGTTGCTGCTGTGGCGGCTAAAGGCGAGGTAACGAAGACGGCGGAAGACGCTCTTCTGGGAAACAGTCTTTTCCATGTAAACCCCATATTTTATATGTTTGAGCAGTATTTCCTACAAAGCTATCTTGTTCTATATGAACTTTGCCATCATGAATTTTGCCAAATGATGATCTACTTGTACGACGACTTTAACCAGGAGTTAAGCGTAGTATTAACAAAATACTCGACCCCAAGTATAGACTCGCTTAAACGGTATCGTCGCCGTTATCATGTTCTTAGTGATTGGGTGAAGAAATTTAACGACGACTGTCACGTGATTGTCTTGATGTCCATATTTATCCGAGCGTTCATCATCTGTCTTGCTTTGCGTTCCTTGAAAGCGGATTTCTTTTCAAATGCAGATATGCTCTCCGAATGCTTCGTAATTGTTACGCTTTTACGGGACACCATTCAACTGCTTACACTTATATATTCTGCTTCGTTGTTATCAGTAGAAGTAAGTATTTCTTTTTCAATATTTAAGTATATATCCATTTCTTAGAATCTGTCAGAAAGCGACTCAATGTATGCATTTAGAAAAAACGTTATGGATAAAAACCCCAATCAAATGAGATGAAACATCTTTAAATTCATTCTTTTCTATATGCCGTTGTACATAATCTCAAAACCATAATACCTACATTTCTCATATTACACCTACAATGCAATCGTTTACTAAACCGTCCACCTTTCATTTATTATATCGGGTGGGCAAGAAATAACGTGAGGTGTTCAGAGATCGCTAGCGGGAATTCTATTAAGCCAAATGCAGTACATTTTGGTGTATATACTTAGTGGAACATGCAGTTTCGATTTCTGCAAAATCAAAGTACCAAAAGTCACCATAGGGGGCGCTTATTTCAAGAAAACAATGAATACCTAATTGTCAAATGAACAAATACCGTACAAACCAACTTTAGTAACAACAATCAATAATGTTTTATTTTTAATTACAAATGTGTTTCAATATGACCACTAGTGTGCTGTTCCAATAGCTGCATGCGGTACACGACATTTTCTACGACAGCTCGCAGCATATCTGCATTAATTAGTCTGATATGTAACGTTATTTGATCCTTTAAGGTTGAGAGGTCAGGAACATGTGCTTGATACACAAGGCTTTTCAAATATCCCCATAACCAAAAATCACAAAGGTTGAGATCAGGCGACCTGGGTGGCCATACCATGGGAAATGCACGACTAATTATTCTGTTGTCTGAAAAACGTTCTCGCAAGATCTGCTGCACCTGACGTCCGATGTGCGGTGGCGCACCATCCTGCATAAAAATGGTAGAATCCAGACAACCCTTTGCCTGCAATCGTGGTATCACAAAATTCTCAAGCATATCGGCATACCTGGCAGAATTGACGGAACATGATGAAAGAATCAGTAAAGCCGCACCATTTCGGTGAATGCATAGGAGTTGTCAGACACACTTGTGGATTTAATGCAGCCCAAATACGGCAATTGTGGGTATTGATATCACCATTCAAATAAAAATGTGCCTCGTTCGTGAATGATGGGAAATCCTCAGCCTTGCCTTTTATTGTCATGATTGCTCAACACGGAACGCGCTTATGCAAATGTATTCATTGTTTTCTTCAAATAAGCGCCCCCTATGGCGACTTTTGGTACTTTTTTGCAGAAATCGAAACTGCATGTTCCACTAAGTATATACACCAAAATGTACTGCATTTGGCCTAATAGAATTACCGCTAGCGAGCTCTGAACACCTCACCTTATTTCTTGCCCACCCGGTACACTATGTGGCCATTCGTCACCGGACACCTCTTTGTACACCTTATACAATCTATAAAAGGAGTTGACGGGTTAGAATATAATCATAGCAATTTCGTGCGGAGGAAACAGGGATTATCAATAGAGCACATTAGTTTGGACATTCTATCCGTGAGATTTCCAACAAATTTCACATGTCATCCCAAACATTGGTACAGTCCTGTACCGACGAGATGCTTGAAACCTGTTTTGATGTCAAATTGGAAAGCTTCGTTAAAAACGTTGGTACAAGACTTTCGATCGGCGTCGTCTAGTGATGCAAGTGATCGTACCCTCCATCGGGAGATCGACGCTCTTGGTGTTCATGGACAAGCAGCAGTTCACAAGCCAAATATCAGTCCCCTCAATGCGAGCTGTCGGTTACAGTGGTGCAAGAAACCGCCACTGGACTTCAGAACAATGGAAAACCATCCTTTGGAGTGATGAATCCCGTTACCGGTCCGATGAACTTGTGTGTGTTTGGCGAATGCCCGGCGTACCTCCAGTGAAATTTGGAGGATGGCATCAGGGTCTGGTCTTGATTTCGTTGTATGATCATGGTCTTCTTGTTATAGTTCGCAAAACCATGAATGCCGAAGCGTACCAATCAGATCTGGACATTCTGCGATACCGATATTGTGGTAGTCTGAGGAAATGTACAGACCTCAGCCCCATTGAACACCTTTGGGACGAATTGGAGTGCCGGTTGAGAGCCAGGGTATGCTGCCCAAAGAACACCACTTAGATGTTTGTCAATTTAAAGAAAGATGAATTTGGATGAATGGAGCAAGATTCCCGCCGACACGTATCGCATATTGGTGGAAAGTCTTCCCGGAAGGGTTGCAGATGTCATTGCGGCAAAAGGTGGCCCTACACGATGCTTTATGTCGTGCAGGGTCCGGTTTAACTTAGTGATATAGGGTATCCAGTGACGAATGACCATATAGGGTACAACCCCAAAAATTTTTTTAGTATATTTAAAAAATACAATCTTAACATTATCTTTTCTCAATGATTTTTCAATTGAAAAATGGAAGGAAAAATTCTGCGACCCGGATTCGAACCAGGAACCTCGACTATCATGGCCGATGCCTCTACCAATTGGGCTATCCCAGACACCACGGACAGCCAAGCTGTCTCAAGGTGTCTTAAAGACAACTAAGTTGTCACGGTTGAAAGCCCAATGGGAGACGGGAACCTGGCCCGCAGATCGAGAATTTCTCCACTCCAAACCAAGTAGAGGCATCGGCCATGATAGTCGAGGTTCCTGGTTCGAATCCGGGTCGCAGAATTTTTCCTTCCATTTTTCAATTGAAAAATCATTACCTATGCTTGGAGACGCATCTCCAGTTAATAATTATTATTATTTACTTATCTTTACTCTTTACTTCGCCATCTCTCTCTTTACATCATCGTTTGAAAGTTGTCCCAGATACTAAGCATCTCTGAAAAATTTCATGTCCATTGAAAGTAAAACCATTTAAAGCAACCTACAATGTCAGTTAAGATCCTAAAACTTCTCTATATGCAATGTCCATTTAATTTTTTCTCGAAATTAATATTCTCGAAATCTCAAAAGGATGCAAAAAAACATGAAAGGTTGAAGCTTCATGATGTAAAGTGTTTTCTTAAGGACGATATATCTGTCGCAAAAGTAGAATTTATTATTATTTGCTTTTATTCGAGATATATAAAACAATCAATAAACAAAAAAATAAATATCAACAAATGAACTTGTTTAATTAATAACAGTTTCCATCGGATACTTGCAGAACTCCGTTTCCATCGAATGCAGACTCATTTTATGGAGAATACACTTACCGTTTGTCTACTGGAACTCATTACTCTACCACATTTTGGGCTCTATGTAATGGTCCTTCCTTCTAGCAATCGCTCGACATCTTAGTTTCCTCTGTAACAGCGAAGTCGATTGTAAACCATGCTCTTGACGAGCTTTCCATAATCCAGAAAGAGCTCTTTTAAGGAGACCGAATCCTCAAAAATGCATAGGGATAACCTTAGTCCCAGTTTCCTGTTCCAGTACTAGACAGTCTAATTAGCCGTGTGGCTGGATACTCCTGGTAAATGCGTTATGAGTGCTTACCAAAGATACGGTAAAACGTCTTCGGCGAAAAGGAATAGTGGGCTGAAAACAATACTAAATGATACGGGCCGTCGAGCATTAGCAAGGATTGTGCCGAAACAGCCAAAAACTACTGCAACAAAAGTGACTGCAAAATTTAATACCAACCGTGAACACCCCATTTCGGTAAAAACAGTTCGCAGAGAGCTTCACAAATGCAATATTAATGGAAGAGTTGCAATTGCAAAACCTTTCGTCACAGAGACAATGCTGAAGTCCGTATCCGGTGTGTAAATGCCATAAAGCCTGGACACCCTATGACTGGAAAAGAGTGATATGGTCGGATGAATCATCCTTCACATTATTTTCGACGTCGGGGCGGAATTACGTTTGGAGAAGCCCAAAAGAAGCCTACCGTCCAGACTGTCTCATTCCTACGGTAAAACACGGTGGCGGATCTGGAATGGTTTGGGGGGTTATTTCTTATTATTCTTAATAAAGGTCCTATTACTATTCTTAGTGGCTGAATTACTGCTGACCGATACTGTGACATCTTACGCAACCAGATCTTCTATGCTCGCTCAATCGCCAGATTTGAATGTAAATGAACCTGAATGGTCAGTT
>JAHWFO010018885.1:131289-178025 GCA_023313115.1 Rhysida immarginata
AACATTTGAGGTATATCAGAAACGGAAACTTTGCAATATCTAGGTTCGCTGACCATATTCTAGACCTCCAACACGATTATAAACGCGAAGGCTTCAAGATTATATACAGCACGAATGACCCCAGGTTGTTAAACTTTCTGGAATCCTACGCAATCACCAACGAAGATTCAACTAATTTACTAAACAGTGACGCAGGCCCCCTGGACGTAACTCAACTAAGAGATGCGGCAAAACTTCTACATCTACCCACATTGAACAATAGGAAAAATAACCGTATAAGAAACACTGATGACACTTGATTGGTTAATCTCAGCTAGCCTATGATTTTATTGTTTTTCGTTGTATCTATTTCTTGCCTTTTGATTGGATTGTAACTAGTTCATTTTTTACTATATATACGTCTATGTAATTCTCATACTTCATCTGAACAGAACTCTCTGTCCTGATCAAGTCTTGGATACGCTGACGAAGGCAGCTTGGCTGCCGAAATGCGCATTCGTATGAATAAACTTTTGTTGTGGATTAGTAGTTTCCTTGAGTCCTTGTTTTCCATATCGGGTGTGTAAAGGCCATAAAGCCTGTACACCCGATGACTGGAAATAAATGATATGGTCGGATGAATCATCCTTCACATTATTTTCGACGTCGGGGCGGAATTACGTTTGGAGAAGCCCCAAGGAAGCCTACCGTCCAGACTGTCTCATTCCTACGGTAAAACACGGTGGCGGATCTGGAATGGTTTGGGGGGTTATTTCTTATTATTCTTAATAAAGGTCCTATTACTATTCTTAGTGGCTGAATTACTGCTGACCGATACTGTGACATCTTACGCAACCAGATCTTCTATGCTCGCTCAATCGCCAGATTTGAATGTAAATGAACCTGAATGGTCAGTTCTGAAGAGGCAGCTCAGAAGCAGATTCTTCCTGCTTCATCTATTCAGGAATTGGCAAGTTTTTGGTCGAAGAGTAGTACAAAATCCCAATGGAGACTCTTTAAGGATTGTATGAATCAATTCCAAGAAAGTTAGAAGCTTTACTCAAGGCAAAAGGCGGCCCAACACATCCACTGACTCATCATCGCACAGCAAAATCTACTGGGGCCATCGATTCGAAACTCGGTGGGGTCATAGGACGGATGGCGTAGGCGCGTGCTAAAACGGGATTTTCCGAAATTCGGACCCCCCCCCCCTGCCCCACCAAGAGGACAGAAAGGAGTTGCACGTTCGGTCGCCTGGCTCCGCCCCAAATGAACGCAGATCTTCGAAATTTTGAGGAAGGTTTCTAGCTACTATACCAAAAAAGTAGTTTTTCTGATTTTCAATATTTGAATTTTAAGGGTGCGAAAACTGAAAAATACCGATTTTCGGGGGCGTTTCACAAAATTTTCGGATATCTTGATGCAATCCGCGGGGAATAAACAAAGCAAAAAAATCGGAGGGAAGCTTCTCGGGGATATTTCCAAGAGACCAATTTCTGGGTTTTTCGATTTTCGCTTTGTGAGGGGGGGCCAGGGAGGCCCAAAGATTGATCCCCCGTTTTGCGTTTTTGCCGCGTAACTCCAATGCGGTAATGCAGAGAGGTTCAAAATTGCGCACGAGGATGTAAAAGACCGTTAGGGGACACATGAGCGGAGGACAGTTCCGCGAAAATGGAAAAACTCGTACACTTCAGGGGAATTAAGGACAGATTGGCGGAAGGGGGAAACAAAAGAAACATAATCCAACATTTGTTACTTACTTACTTTTCAAACCCGCTTATCCGTTTGAAAAGTAAGTAAGTATCCAGCGATCGCGATCTTCCGCCATCAGGCGCATGTCCTCCATGGTAATATCCAAGCGACTCGAACCCAGATTCTCCATGTAGTCTAGCCAACTGGTTCTAGGCCGACCCTTTGGTCTCTTACCCACCGGCTTGGAAAATAACAACTGCCTAGGAAGACCAGTTTGCGGCATCCGTATCAAATGGCCATATCAGCGCAACTGAGATCTCTCATTGCGAAGTAGCGGCTCAACACCTAAGACTCCCTTATTAAAGATCCAACATTTCTCACTTACAAAAAATGCTTAAAAAATATTTAGGTAAAAAATTACAGGGTGATTCTGAAAAAGTGTGTATAACTGTAAGCAATGACAGATGACTAGAATGAACATTTTCTTTTAATACAATGTGGGTCCGAATTTGAACGCTAACTGAGATATAAACACTATTTATACACTTTGAGTGTGGTGCTAATTTTATAATTACGTATTTTTTAAAATATTGAAGTAATGCTGGTTTTTATATGTATAGTTTTTTATTGTCATGTACACTATATTTATATGCATGTTTATTTGAAATTAATGGAAAGATTAGAAAGAAAAGGGGAAGAAAGGAATTTCGCTGAACTGGCCTATTACTTCGCTAAAGTGTTCCTCCGCGCAAGTGTCCCTCCGCTGAACAGTTCCCAGACTTATACAAAAAGGGAACATTCGTTGGATTTAGAAAATCCATTTTAAAGGGGGCAGAAATCCAAAAAATTCCAAAATAGGCCTAATTTTGACGTTCGCATCCGATCAACCCCACTCTGTGGCAAATTTACGTACGACTTACATATTTGGACCAAGAAGAGTTCACATAATTTGCAAAAAAACTAATATCTGCTTTTTTCATATTTTACCCCTTTGCCCCCCTAAGACCATCCATAAAAATATGCGATTTTTTGCAGTTTTTCCAGTATTTCGCGAGTAAAAGTTAGGTATAGATTAAGGAAGTTTGGAAAGGTGATGGCAATTCACGAGATTAACTCTCTGATTAGTTTATTTTTTGATTATCTGGATCTAATTTTCCGGTATTTTATGTTTTCCGGATTTTTACCGGAATTTTTTTTTTTTTTTTTTTTTATTTTGGTTTTCATAAATTAACATACAACTCGCATGTTGAAAGCTTAGTTTTTACATTGGTCATAAAATATGGATTTCGTTCTTTAATTTAAAATTTTATTTCAAGTAGGCCAGCTAGGACTATTTTTCGGTTTATTATGAACTAGCTTTGCTCGGGCTCTATGAAATTTTGCAATTTCTGAATGTGAATATACAGAAAAAATGAACATTATTCTCCACCTTTTTTTCTCCGCCACTGCGACAAACTCACTCAGGTATAGACAACATTCCAAAACGAGCGAAGTCGAGTAGAAATGCTAAAGGACCCATAGTTGGAGCAGCCATCCATTAGGAACATTTTAAAAGAATTCTTTTCTATTCTTCTGTATGAATTTTTACTATATTAATTCAAGATTTTTTTTTCATTTGCTCATTTTTTCTGTACATTCATAATCAGATATTGCAAAATTTCATCATTCCAGGGTCGCCACATTGTTACATCCCGTCTTCTGTTTTTTTATGTTTCGCGAATCGGGAATTGATTATGGGGGAATTTTTGCGTATAAGAGGGTTCCTGGGTTCTGTAAGTATTATTCGACACCTTGTTTAACTGACCAAAATTAAAGGTTCCTTTGAAAACTGCCAGAAATATTATGTTTGTTAATTGAACTTCAAAATAGTATGAACTTTGACATTTCGAACGGCGTTGGGAAGCGAAGCTTCATTTGATGACTCATAGCGTCCCCACGCCGCGAGAAAACGTGAGGGTTTCACGTGTAACGAACCCTTTCGCTACCAATCAGGCAATCAAAATTTCGCGTTGCAGTTAAGTGGTGATGTGTGGAAAAAAGGGTATAAAAACAGGAAAAGGAGGATCTTTGGGTATGTGTGATTCCAAAAAGCCAATGTGAGGCGACTATCGGAGGAGATTGTGTGCTCTCTTGAATGTGACGATGTAAGGAAGCGAGAAGCGAGGTGGTCGTGAACGGGACACAGCCACGGGAACTGGGCTTCTGCAGTCATAAGCGAAAACCCCCAGCGTGTGCTCGGTAAGAGTAGCCAGGACCTCCGCAGAGCGTATTCTGCCGTACGAGACCTGGTTAGGCACTCTATTTTGGCGGTGATTAGCGACTCGACACATGGCACGAAGAACCATCCCAGGCTTTGACAAGAGATGACAGGCGAACATCAGAAGGAAACGGAGCGTTTGATGCAGCATTGACGGACGGAACTGTACGATCCACTGGGCGATACAAGGAGCTGTCAGATACGGGGACGACGACGAATACTGTCGCCTCCGCATTCGTGACCTTCTACAGCAGAGCCAGTGGACGTAAGCGGTCGCACCAGTGGGAAAACCAGGCCAAGACAACGGCTGCCGAGCAGGGCTGGCAGCACAGCGTAGGAGGCTCGTGACAACACGTGTGACAACAGTTAGAGACATCGAATTGGATACTGCGTCGGATTCAATCGTCGGGACGGAACAACGAGCATTCATCAGTGAGACATCGCAACATGGTGACAACAGCGTTCTTCAAAATTTGTAGGTACCTGACTTTACATTATCTTGGGCCCTTCGCGTACGCGTTCATGAACATTCTCATTAGTGGTTTTAATGAACTGAACTATAAATTAATTGATTGCCGTTTAACTTTTCATTATTTAATTTCACAATTTCACTTACCAATTCATTTTGATATTGTAGTTTCGGTAATTATGTAGATAACGGCTTCCACCCCAACTTGCGTTTTTTCCTACCTTGCGTTGATTTTTAATATACATCTTGGGTTGCTTAGTGTTTTTGGGGGGGTAGACGAAAAATTTAGTTTTTATTTTTGGTTGGAACGGCTTTTTTTTTCCCCACTCGAAAGCGATCTCCTTTAGATTTAATGGCGCCGACTTCCTTCTTCCAGATACTAGATGCGCATCGCCATCTGTTGGTAGCGGTTGAAGTCAGGCACGGAAAAGCAGACGATGGTGAAAATGGTCAATGGAAAAATACCGACCATTAGCCTCCTGTAACCGGCCGGGGAGAAACCAACTGCCCCCTGTGACCAAACAGGTTGGGGTATATATCATTAACTTACCCCCGGAGGGGGACGTCGTAGACAGAACGCCGGAGGCGTTCGAGTAACGGAAAACAGTGACCAATGAGCCTTATTGAATGAGGCCCGCAGCGCCGAGAGTGGTTCGTCACTGGAACTACTTTCAAATCAAATTCCGTGTCTAAACTGATTGCTGTCGTCATGGTTTCTTAATTGAAGGAACCATGGCTGTCATCAAAGCGAGGCCTGGCTTCAAGCGCTGTCGCTAGATGGCGTTGCGTGTTTGGAAGACGGAAGTCGTCGCCATTGAAGTTAGTGGAGATCACTTTCGAGAGAGAAAAAAAAGGCGTTCCCACCATAAATAAAAACTAAATTTTTCGTCCACACCCCAAAAAACACTAAGCAACCCAAGATGTATGTTAAATATCAACGCAAGGTAAGAAAAACGCATGTTGGGGTGGAGGCCGTTATCTACATAATTACCGTAGTTTCTACTAACACATTAATCTTAGTATTGAATAAACCATTTTTTCTTAAAGTTTATTTAACGCATTTTTGGCAGTTTTAATTTGCGTTTATTAAGCAAGGGAAAGGGGTCCCATTGGCATCTTGGTGGGTTGTTTTTCGATTATCGGGATGGGTGCCTACTGTGTGACAGGTAAGCAAGTATACTATACGACGCGAGCCATTTGGGTATTTTTGCATGAATTATTAAACGTAGCTTTAGAACAGGAGTTCTGAAATAATTATTAAGATTATTCTAATTTCTATCGTTCGCTACAATTGCTGCCGTGACAACTGTCACAGTGTCTATAAAGTACAAACGTTGATCGTTTTGATACAATTGGGTACGTGATATAATGTACGAACGTCAACAGCGTTCGCTACAGTATAAATGTACAATGTACATAACAGTGTAAATAGAAGTTATATAGAAAAGAATTCTAAATTTCTGTCATCGTCTTATAGTAAATCCGGACAACAGCTTTATTGAGGTTTTAGTAAGAAAACCAATCGAAGTTCATGATGATTCAATAGTTTAAAGCTTAATTATCATATTCGTCTGAGTGAAAAAGCATAAATAGCTTCCATGATTAATGGCATCGATAAGAGTTTTTGCGTAACATTTATTTATTATTAATATCAAGCTTTCGAAAATAGCCATTATTAAATAATGATTGCCTTCCATCATTCTTGCGAACGATTGAGAATGATTTTATCGTTTTTTAGCTCCTTCTTTAACAGTTAGTCGGTGGGCGATAATCAGTTCTTAAACATGACTTTGGACATCGTGCGCTATTATGCCATATCTTTAGGATTAAGTACCGGGTGGGCAAGAAATAACGTGAGCTGTTCAGAGCTCGCTAGCGGGAATGCTATTAGGCCAAATGCAGTACATTTTGATGTATATACTTAGTGGAACTTGCAGTTTCGATTTCTGCAGAAAAAAAAAAAAAATAGTACCAAAAGTCGCCATAGGGAGCGCTTATTTCATGAAAACAATGAATACATTTGCATAAGCGCGTTCCGTGTTGAGCAATCATGAAAAAAAAGGCAAGGCTGAGGCTTTCCCATCATTCACGAACGAATGGCCTGACGATGACGCTTACTCTGCCTGACCGGGCGTTATTAGTCAAGTTGTTTTATCAGAAGAGCGGCAATGCAAGTGCTGCCCTTCGTGAATTCCGGCGATTGAAAACGTTACGAAGAGGACCGATGAGCATAACTAACTTGCGGAAAATGATTGAACGATAAAAATCTACCGGAACTCTAGGAGTGCAACCAGGCCGGGGACGCTAACGAATCAGGCAGCAACACGTTGAGGAAGTTGCAACTGCTGTTGTGGAACAGGAGATGACTACTGTGCAGGGTACCAGCAGTGCACACGCAATAGCACGCCAAACAGATATCCCATATTCGACGGTGAAGAAAATATTGCATAAGATATTGACATTTTATCCCTATAAACTCGCACCTGTTCAACAATTGCTTCCTGGAGATGAACGTACCCGAACTGACTTTTCGTTGAGATTTTTAGCACGTATGGAAGTGGATGATGTATGGCCATGCCAAATTTTATAGAGTGATGAGGCACATTTTTATTTGAATGGTGATATCAATACCCACAACTGCCGTATTTGGGCTGCATCAAATCCACAAGTGTGTCTGCCAACTTCTATGCATTCACCGAAAATAACTGTATGGTGCGGCTTTACTGCTTCTTTCATCATCGGCCCGTACTTTTTTGAAGAAATCCGTCCCCGTGGACCGGTGACTTGTTCCGTCAGTTCTGCCAGGTATGCCGATATGCTTGAGAGTTTTGTGATACCACGATTGCAGGAAAAGGGTTGTCTGGATTCTACCATTTTTATGCAGGATGGTGCGCCACCGCACATCGGACGTCAGGTGCAGCAGATCTTGCGAGAACGTTTTTCAAACAGAATAATTAGTCGTGCATTTCCCATGGTATGGCCACCCAGGTCGCCTGATCTCACCCTTGTGATTTTTGGTTATGGGGATATTTGAAAAGCCTTGTGTATCAAGCCCATGTTCCTGACCTCTCAACCTTAAAGGATCAAATAACGTTACATATCTGACTAATTAATGCAGATATGCTGCGAGCTGCCGTAGAAAATGTCGTGTACCGCATGCAGCTATTGGAACAGCACACTGGTGGTCATATTGAAACACATTTGGAATTAAAAATAAAACATTGTTTATTGTTGTTACTAAAGTTGGTTTGTACGGTATTTGTTCATTTGACAATTAGGTATTCATTGTTTTCTTGAAATAAGCGCCCCCTATTGCGACTTTTGGTACTTTTTTTTTTGCAGAAATCGAAACTGCTTGTTAGACTAAGTATATACACCAACATGTACTGTATTTGGCCTAATAGAATTCCCGCTAGCGAGCTCTGAACACCTCACGTTATTTCTTGCCCACCTGGTATATGCTTGTCCGGTATTCATAAAGGAAGCAAAGTAGTAACATTAATCTTTCTCGCAATTGCTTTTTTTCAAATATCTATGTTCCTCTTTGCTTTAATATTCTCCATTCAACTCATTCAATCTGGAAAAGAGATACTTAATATTTTGGTGTTTGTTGAGGCAGCCATCTCTATTATAGTCTTTTGTAAGCAGAAACGCTTAAGCGAATTACTGAATTCTATATATGCTGAAATCATGATAACCATGGATAAGCGAAATGGTGCGTAATCTTTAATTCAATGTTTATGCCTAATCTTTCTGTATCTTAGTATGTTTGGCTCTCTTGCTAATATCCTACGGCCGGATGGCAAATTACTGAAGAAAACGGCATCTCATTCTCTAGGAATAGATTTTCTCTATCGTATGCCCGTAATTTTAGCTATAAGTGATGGATTAGAGCTATACTTCGCGCAGAGTTATCTAATTCTCTTCGATCTTTGCCTCCGACAATTTTGTCAATTGATGGTGTTCAAGTACCAAGACTTTAACAGAGACTTAAATGCTGAGCTAAATCACTCTATTCCAAGTACAGATTCACTTAAGCGTTATCGTCTCGTTATCGCGTTCTTAGCAACTGGATGAAACAATTCAACAGTAACTTCCACGTAATCGTCTTGATGTCCGTATTTGCACGAGCATTCCACATCTGCCTTAACTTGCGTACATTGAAAGCGGATTATTCCTACTATCAAACCGCCTTGCTTTCAAAACCAGTTATTATTTTTGCACTCCTTTTACGGGATTTTATACAACTGTTAACACTTATGTATTATGCTTCACTATTATCTGAAGAGGTAAGTACAGTATATAGTTCTTTCCTCTTTTCAAGTAAACACAGGGTCGAGTCACTGAATTATGAGCACCTACCTAATAACCCGAATAGTTTCCTTTTGCAGCCAAACAAGCAGCTAGGCGACGGGGCATGGACTTAATGAGTGCTTGGAAGGAGGCAACAAGAATCTGTGTTCATGCAAACAGCAGAGCTTCACGTAACTCATGAAGATTCTGGGCTGGAGGGTATCGCTGGACACGCCAGCGTCCATCGACACGATGCAATAGAAAATGCGACTCATCGGAAAACGCAACCTATTTCCACAAAAGGTACAATGTTTGTACTACAATTCAAACGCATGTCGTTTCTTGCGAGGCACACTTGTCAACGTGAGTGGTGGAACCAGACGTCTGCTGCGATGGCCAAGACGCAAAACATGCGTTGCACAGTTGTTCTCAATAGCTTTCTGGTGCATTCCTCGTTCATTTGGGCTGTCGATCACTCTTAATCGGCCGTCGCAAGCGCCCCTCACCCCTTTTTTAGTGGTCCGTAGTCCCCTACAGTTTGCACGCCTGGAATGCACATCTTGTCCATTCCTCCCTTCATTGTATACCTTCACTACGGCACTACGCGAACAGTTCACGAAACCTGCGGTTTCCGAAATGCAGCCGCCTTTTGCATGATACCCGATGTTCATACCTTTTTCAAGATCTGTTAGGTCGCGTTCTTTACCCATGACGGCGACTATTTTTGTACGATCTGTTCCTGTGAAACGACCTATATATGTCTTCCAACAGTTAGGTTATCCGCACCCTCCCCCTTGTGAATGGGCAGAACCGTATTTACATAAAACCCTCGTGGCGGTCATAATTCTGTGATTCCACCCTGTATTAAAAAAGTGTAAAAGCATAATAACCAATGCCCAGAAAGTAATATGAAATTCAAGGATGTAATAGTCATACCTGGAACTCACGGCAGATTAGATTCCGAGGTGTATCTCTAAGTCGATTGTTTTTCAGTCATAAATATTCTTAACTAAGTCTAATCCTTAATTAACAAATTTTTGCGGTATTGCTTAACAACCATCTTCTGTACTTAAAGCTTTCCAATATCTGCATTTAATTTTAGTACCATGTGATGACACTAACTTAAAAGCGACGCACTTTGATATTAGTAATCTCAATCAAGAATAGCCAAACGAAAAATAATTGACGGAGGCTCTGGTGACTGCCAAAGCCGCGGGTTTTTAAGGCGTAGAACTACTACTGTATGTTATTATTGTTATTATTATACCGTTGTTATAGAACAAAAAAAAAATTACTATATTCAATTACATTACAATTTTGTGAAGAATGGGTCTGTGTTATGAAAAGTAACAATTGATATGAAATGAGGCATACCTGCCGTATTGATAATCTACCATTGAGTTATTCTAGATACAGTCTTGTATTGTTTTCCGTTTGCATAAGTAATTGGGCCAGAACTCTCCTATTCCCATTGGGTTTTAAATTACGAATGCAGCAATCTCCTAGACTCCCCCCCCCCCCCTCTTTGGGGGGTGTCGGGGGGCGGGGCGGGGGGGGGGGGGGGGGGCTCAGCCCTTCTTTTCGTATTTGTATCTCTGAATGCTAAGCAAATCAAAACAGATATTAGATAATTCATTCGCCCCCCCCCCCCCCCTGGTAAAACTCCTGGATGCTTCTTTAATGATTATACACACAGTCCTGAAGAAAGCCACGGCTGAAACGCGTCGACTCCATGTCGTAAAATCACTGTTGTTTTAAAGACCCATATATTTATACAATACTCATTTCCAAAAAAGTTAGGACAGTGCAAAATATATAGAAAAAAACAAAAAGGGATGATGTAACAAAACTTTCTTGCGAATACAAAATAGCAGATACGTTTATGAAATGACATAAATATACTGTGTGCACCAAAACATTTTGTATCGTGGCTGGGACGTTCATTTTGAATGGGGGGTTTGCAACACGTTCCAAAATAGTAGGGACTTACGTTGTAGAAAGCGCCGTTAGTAGTGGAACCTTCCGAATTGTTCGGGAATAATCTAGAATGATGACGTCGTACTACATTCCGTATAAATAACAGTTGCCATCCGTCGTTTAGGTAACTTATTCGGAACGATGGGTCGAGGAAGCCAATTAGCGAAGATCTTCGTGTTCGAATCATTCAAGAATTCACAAACAACGTTTCTCAGCGTGCAATAGCCAGAAGATTTAACCTGTCATCATCTACAGTACATAATATTATCAAGCGCTACCGAGATAGTGGTGAGATCACAGTTCGGAAAGGCCAAGGTAGAAAACCTATTCTGAATGCTCGAGCTCTTCGGAGCCTCGACATCGCTGCGTCACGCATAGGAATGCTGCGATTACGGACATAGCCACGTGGGCCCGCGATTTCTTCGGGAAGCCATTATCGTTAAATACTGTACGCCGGTGCATCCACAAATGCAAACTTAAGTTATACTGTGCACAACGGAAGCCATACATCAACAAACGTCGCCGTCTGATATGGGCTCGAGCCCATCGCAATTATTCCCAAGCACGCTGGAAGAACATATTGTGGTCCGATGAATCAACCTTTACGATTGTTTACGGAAATAATGGACGCCGTACACTCCGGACCAAAGACGAAAAGGATATTCTTGCGTGCTACAGGCGTTCGGTACAGAAACCAACGTCTGTCATGGTCTGGGGCTGTATTAGTAGCCATGGAATGGGAGACTTGCACATCTGCAATGGCACCGTCAATGCTGAAGCGTATATACAGATCCTGGAACAAACTATGGTGCCATCTAAGAGGCGCCTGTTTGGACGACGTCAGTGTATATTTCAACAAGACAACGTCAGACAGCATGCAGCGCGCATAACTTCTGCATGGCTACGTCGGCAGCGCATTCGTATGTTGGATTGGCCCCCTTGCAGCCCGGATCTGTCGCCTATAGAAAACGTTTGGCGTATTATTAAACGAAAACTACGACAGCGACGACCCCGGACAGTTGAACAGCTAAAAACCTATACCCAACAGGAATGGGACAGAATTCCGGTTACGGTGTTAGAAATATTGATGTCATCGATGCCCAGAAGATTACAGTGTGTCATCAAGAGGAGAGGTGACGCCACACCGTGGTAAACGCCGTGCTGTCCCAACTTTTTTGGGAGTGTGTTGCACGTGCCAAACAAGAGAACCACCTGTATCTTTCTTTAAGCATATAAGATATGTGATCCCATGCCTAATTTATCGTTTATGTATTGTAATGCGTTGAAATAAACGGCAATACAATAATCCAAACAAATGTGTTGGAGTTCTTCTTATATGTTGCACTGTCCCAACTTTTTTGGAAATGAGTATTGTATTTTTACAAAGAAATAAGACTAACATGTTTGAAAACATATATTATTTTATCAGATTTATTGTTTTTAAGAAATTAACAAAACTTCAAAGTTCATTTCTTAAAATAATTAATCTGCTTAAAATAATATATACTTTATTATTTTACAACATATTTTTAATAGAAAACTAGAAGCGAACCCACCCGTTTGTATACTACTGTTTATAAAAATCGCAACACCCTGATGGAATGGTCTAATCCATATGCAATTTGCAATATTTGCATACAATGGGTCAGAGTATAAATGATTAGATTTTCAGAGTAATTGCTTGAAAGAACACCATGCCTCGACGACGACGAAGGCTACCATATCAACAGCTGACAAACTTTGAAAGAGGACGCATAATTGGTCTGCGTGAAGCGGGATGGTCGTATCGTGACATTGCTGCTCGTGTAGGACGTAATGCAACGACAATTATGCGTGCATGGAGGCAATGGAGCGAAGAGAACAGGGCACACCGAAGACCAGGCTCAGAAGACCTAGCACAACGACACCGCGAGATGACAGACACCTTTATCGCATGTGTGTAGCAGATCGTACAGCCACTTCCACAGTGTTAGCACAACAGTGGGGTGCTACAGTAGGCAGGACAATGTCTGCTAGCACTATACGACGCCGTTTGATTTCCAGAGGATTGATGGCACGAGTACCATTGTTGCGGATTCCTTTGACTCAAAACCACCGGCGCCTCAGGTTGCAATGGGCCCATCAACCTCGCCTTTTTCCAAGCACATCAGACGCCCTAGTTCCCCTCGCCTGCTCGTTCACCAGACATGTCCCCAATCGAACATGTGTGGGACAGGGTTGCTCATCGATTGGCTCGTCAGACTCCTGCAGCAGCAACTGTGGATGAACTGTATACCCGTGTAGACAGAGCATGGCAGGACATTCCCCAGGCCCTTATTCAGAGCTTGTTTGACTCAATGCTACGACGTTTAGAGGCTGTAATTGCATCCCACGGTGGTTTCACCCAATACTAATGTGACAATAAAACGCATTGTATTGACCTGAAAATCTAATGGTTTTTTTTCTGACCCATGATATGCAAATGCTCCAAATTTAATGCAGATTGGGCTATTCCGTCAGGGTGTTGCGATTTTTATAAACAGTAGTGTATAATCGGGAAATAACCCATTGTTAGATTTTTTCTTTGTTGTGACAACGTCCACCGTCGCTGATTTTCTATAAATGATGATGTACTGATTTCGCCAGCAGATGACAGGATTTCATGATATTATTTTCCATGTTTTTATACCTAATGCACAGGCCTTTTCTCGTACGCCATGGCATAACGAATAGAACTACGCTATGGTAGTTCTATTCGTTATGGCCATGGTTAGCTCCAATTAGTTCCAATATACGTCGCACACGTATATGCTGCAGCAGCGCCACTCCGTTATTACGATGGTGAGCATAAAATTCATTTAACTTTAACTTGCTGTAACTTTTGTTGAAATTTTTGCTTATTATTCAAGACTCAACCTTCCTCTTTCCAACGAGATAATGACCATAGTTGTAGGATATAGTCATAGAAAGAAATAGACTGAGATATGTACATCACTTTTTGAAAGAAAATTCGCATCTGAATTTTTCCTCGGCTGCACTCCTGATAGACGTAGTTCTACGTCAAATAATGTGGCAAGCCATCGTTGGAAAACTTCTGACAAAAACGCAAATAAAATATATAATAAGCAACGCAAATTGTACAAAATTTGGAAGCAATCTTTATGGCTATGAAGTATGGTTTCAAAGCAAGTTGTAGTTAAGCCTGAATGTAAGTCGAGGGTATTTCAAAGTCGAAGAGTTAGAAATTTATAATCCCAATTCGAAGTCCTAGTTCTGGGCCACAGACAATGATTACTATAGGGAAACACCGTAAGATATAGATATAGAGAGTAGTTCTGTCAGCGGCTCAACACACCATTGAGGGAACCTTTCCTATACTAAATGTTGTAAAACATGAATTAAATAGTAGCATTCCGTAAGGTGCGCTTTTTTTCATATCAGAAACACTTTAAGGAAGACCAGTCTTCAAAACTGTGTCAATCACAAGTCTGTTCACAATGAAGTACGATCCCCAATAGAACCTGGGGGCAATCTCCTGTTTGGTGGGAAATAACTTTGTACTGATTCGGTTGAAATCCACTGTAGACCCTTCACTCACGAATTTTTTAAAGGTGGCAAAATTTTTTTGCACTGGTTGTAACTTAGATTTTATTGTTTTTTAAACATATATGCTTAGGTTAAAAAATCTATTTTTGCCAGAAGTATTCAATATTTGGACATATGAAATTGTTTATATCCTATAAATAGGATGCTGGCGCAAATGGATTAAAAGGGTTTATTCTGCGAAAGGTTTCAGAGATCAAGGTATAAAGACAACGTAAGATAGAGTGTTACATGTCTCGTTTGTCTCAGATTTATTTTTAAAGTTATGTCCTAAAAATAGAACAGTGTGAGCGAAGGGTTAATTCGGGGGTAATCTTATGCACTTCTTATGATTTCGTTAGAAGTTAATGCTGGGTGTTTCCTGATCGAAACTGTCGACAGCCGCAACTGCCTCACAAGACAAGACCGAAATCCAAGGGAAAGACTTTCTAGATTGCATTCAGAAAATTTAGAACATCGCTACAATAGATATATACATATTGTCGTATTCATTCTTTGCCTTTACTATAGGGTGATTCACTAGGTACTTCATCCAGATACAAAATAAGCTTGCCTACGAGTCGGTTTTCGATGAAGAAATGTTTGAAAATACCCTGTTGTTTGCATAAATCAAGTGTGCTAACATTGCATCATTCTCCATTAGATTCAGGTCCGGACTTATGGATGGCCAGTTGAAGTTAGTTATTTGTTGTGTTGCTCTCCAAACAATTGTTTCGTTGATTGCGATGTATGGCATGGAGCATTATCTTGTTGGAATGCCCAAGAGTTTCCGCCAATTAAAGGGCCAAAGGGTATCAAGTGATTTTACAACATCTCCTGGTACCCTTTAGAGTCCAAACCTCTATTCACTGTAACAAGAGCTGTCTTACCACCCAAGCCGAATGCAGCCCAAACCATAACACCACCACGACCTATTTGTCTACTGAAATGTTCATTAGGTTCCGTTTTTAAATCGTGCCAATAGCCGCTACTTATTATCATCCGGGGCATCTAAATTTAATTTTTTATTTTCGGATTTATCCGAAAGTCACAGCTCCATTTATCCTTTCAGTATATGTGTGTTTTGGCCCATTCCAGTCTCGCTTGTTTATGTTTCGCAGTCAGTATTGGTTTGGCTTGAAGTTAGATGTATGCAATATTTTTATGCTTCTTACTAGATTTGCCACAATAACGTGTGACACTTCAGAACCTGTTTCACTCGCAATTGAGCTGGTCGGCTTTCATTTTCTGCTTGCTAGATCAAATACTTTCCTCTTGGCTCTTTCTGTCAGTTTTGGCTTTCGTCCAGTCCTTATATTGGTCACCTTTTTTGAAGATATTCTGAACGGTACCAACAGATCGTCCCATTTTTGCTGCAATATATCAGCATGATTTCCCTTGTCTTTTCAGAAAGTAAACTTTTCTGCTGGATTTAAGTGTGGCTTTGTGGAATTTTCGTGTGGTTTGCCTTTTAGCCGTACCATGAACTGATTTACATATGTTGGAGCCTGCTGCAGTTAGCTGTACCGCTTCTGGGAGAGGTGTATTTATAATTTCTTAGCAGCAAAATTCCTATTTTTTCCATTTATTCGAAAACTATTTGGCACAAATGTTTGATATTTTATTTATTTACTGAGCATACATTCAAAATGTAATTTCTGTTCATAAAACTATTTTGTTCGAAATAAATGTTTCAAAACCCTGATTGCAAACGTGTATTACTTTCTTAACACACCTTACAGTAAATGTTGAGAGTGATGATTACTAATATGTACAAGTATTAAATATCTGGGTGAATCGATCTAGTGAATCAACCTTTTCTTTTATTAATTTCATGGCCAAGTAAATTTCTACTTATGTTCCTTTTTAATGTTGCAGGCTCATAAATCCGTAGACACTGTCATGGACTTTGCGTCTGAAGTAAGTTAAACGTTTGCTGCAATTTTTTAAGCGTTTCTAGTAAAATTTTACATGAATTTCTTTTTTGTGACTCATTTTTGCAGGTAGGTCCTCATTCCTCATCAGTAAATTTCCATCTCTTCATGTTGGCTCAACGACTTAGCCAGACGCGAATCGGAATCTCAGTTGGAAACCTCGCCATCATTAACAGCAGCTTCATACTAACGGTTGAGTTAATTATAATTGTAGATTTATTGCTTTAACCGAGAAAGTTCCTGATAATTATTCTCTAATATTCACTAATTGATATCTTAATGCAATCATAATGCAATGAATTAAGCAACTAATCTCATTACAACCGAATTACAGTTAACCCCATTTAATAAATATGCACACTTTCATTTCAGATAATCGGTACTGTTGTGACGTATTCCATCATCTTATTTCAATCTGCATGACTGCAATCAACTATTAAGAAACCGATTAAGAACTTTAAAGAGCTAATTCTTTATTTTACATATGTATACACCTATTATATGTATGCACTTAAAAATAATAAATTGTCAGACGTTCCTACAAATCTTTGTAACAAAATAAATCGTAATATAACTTTTATATATAACTATCAGAGTTAGAACTATTCAATTCTAGTAGAATATATTTAAATTTGTGCAAATATACAGTCCGTCCCAAAAAATTACGAACATTGTTTTTTTTTCTGTGTAATGGAAAGAATTCAACAAATTGTTAACACAGTTTACTGTTACTGTACAAAATAGGCAATTATCGCAATGTTGCTATTATGTGTTTAACATTCAGGCACGTGAGAAATAACAAACCCCCCAGTCTACCTTAAATGTGATGTCCCAAAAAATTAGGAACACACAGAACATGATCATTTCGCAATAGGTGAAGCATTTATTAACATGAAAGTTGCATATAGATAGATAGAAGGAACTCTGCTTGTAGTCCTACAAGTTTTAAAAAAAATTGACCACTTCTCACAAGATGGGGAAGAGGAAAGATGTTACAGAACGTGAAAAAGGTTATATGGATGCCCTGGCATCTGAAGGTGTTTCACAAGCTGAAATAGCCAGAAGAATTGGTCGTGCAAGATCGACAGTTAATGAATATTTGAAAGGGAAACGAACTGCAAGCGGCAAACACGCAAGTGGCCGCAAGAAGAAGGCAACGAGCCGTACTAGACGAGAAGTAGTGCGATTAGCTGCCCACAAAAATTGCTCAACACGTACAATAGCCCAAGAATTAATTGGATCATGAAATCTCCAAATCAAGTGTGCATCGCATTTTAAGAAGCGACAAAAACGTCAAATTCATGAAACGCAAACAACGACCAGCCCTCAAAGCAACACATCTGCAACAACGTCTACAATGAGCCAAAGATCACATGACCTTGGACAAGGAGTGGGAACATGTCATATTCAGTGACGAAAAAAAATTCAATTTAGATGGGCCTGATGGACTACAGCGACATTGGCACGACCTACGCCATGAAGAACAATACTTCAGCAAGAGAGTTCAAGGAGATGGTTCCCTGATGATCTGGGGTAGCTTCAGCATGAACGGAAAGTCATCACTTGCAATCGATGAACATTTACTCCCGCACGATGTGCGTATTGGTGGAGAGCAGTACATTTTTCAAGAAGACAATGCTCCAATTCATGCATCAGCATCGACAAAACAATGGCTTAATCAAAAGCATATCCTTGTTTTAGAATGGCCGTCATTGAGTCCTGATTTAAACCCAATCGAGAATGTGTGGGGAATCTTTATTAGGGCTGTTTATAAGGATGGACGTCAATTTGATTCCGTTCAGGACCTTAAGACGGCCGTTCTAAAGTCATGGGAGGAAATTCCACTTCTGAACTTCTGCGCAAACTCATTGAATCAATGAAACCTCATATTTTTGAAGTGATTAAAAGAAATGGCAAGTTGATTGATTATTAATTCATACGTTCTTTGTATTGTTTGACGTTTTTCATACTATGTTCATACTTTTTTGGGACAGCAAAAACGCCTGTTTCTTTTTTTTCGGATGTTTTCTTATGTGATCTGACTGTTAAACATATAGCAGCATTGAAATAATTTCCTATCTTATAGAGTAACAATAAACTATGTTAACAATTTGTTGAATTCTTTCCATTACACAGAAAAAACCAATGTTCGTAATTTTTTGGGACGGACTGTATAAATGTTTAAAACAGTTAATAACCTTATTAAACATTATAAATTCTACGAATGAATCTACTCAACTGTGAAAACCTGCGGCCCCTCGATCTATCCATTCAAGAGGTCTCAGATCATCTTTCATTCTTATTTAAAAAAGGCTGAATGAGAATGAGCGTTTCCTCTATCACAAATCCGTCGGGTGTTTCTCCCGATCGTTTAACGTAAGGGGGGTGGTAAATGAAGGCACAAATGGTTGTAAACAATAACAACTGATTTATTTATAAAGCTAGCTCCAATTTTCTAATGATATAAATCTAACGGCAATTTAATGGACCTGAGAGATATGAGAGCGTTTGTGTGTTACCCATTCTATTCGGTTTCAGATTCTTCTCCGTTCTTCAATAATGAAAAATAAACTATCTGCTTCTATCTCCATTAAAGAGGGGTTTCTCCTCAGTAATGAGAAATAAGTCAGTTTAGAATATATACTACGTACCTCTGTCCGCCCTGACAGGTTACCACTCCAATTTCTCACCACTCACTCTAACAACTCACTAACTACCTCAACATCTACATCTGTCTAATCCGACAGGTTCTTCACCAACTTACTTAGGGCTCAACAACAGTTCACCGACTGTCTACACCAATTGCTCAACACCAACTCTCAACAACAACTGCTCAACACCAACTCTCTCCTCACTTTAGTTCCTAACTGAAACTGAGCATCAGTGTGTAAAGGACACTCAATCAGATGATTGGTGGAAAGAAGGTCAAACCATGCCACCATCATTTACATGAAAATCAGACAATGCGTCATATGTGACTCAAACACTGTCGCAAACAGAACACCTGTTAAACCTAGAACAACATCCTGTGTAATCTAACTACTATCTCCAATCTAAACTTTTATAAAACCTGTGGCGGACCTAGAACTTGGTCAAGGGGGTGGCCAAGAGGGGGGGGGGCTATAGTCACTGTAGCCACCCCCTTAAATCCGCCAATTGTTTTAAACAATTAAATAACAACTGAATAACAATTAAGTAAACTAGGATAAATGTTTAAATAAACTAAACATGACTAGTCTATCATCTCCAATATTAAGTCTCACCATTTAAGCATTATCGAAATAATGACTAAGTGCTAACTAATTTAAATGATTTAGAGTAACCATTGTGGTTCATTAGAACTTTCAATGCTAAAATATGGCATTTAATATATCAAACACATTGGAATGAGGTATCATGAATGAATATATCGTAAAATTATGATAATCGAAATTGGTTCAAAGGTACGTGGTTTAGTGGAACCATTATGCTCCATTTGTTACTTTCTGTGCTAAGATATGGCATTAATATATCAAACAACTTGGAATGACGTCTCATGAATGAATATAACGTAAACTTAATGATAATCGAAATTGGTTTCATGATTCGTGTTTTAATGATACCATTAGGAACCCATTGAAAACTTTCAATGCTAAGATATGGCATGTAATTACTTACGCCTTATATAGGCAAATTTTAACAACAGCCAGTAGCTAATCATTTCTTCAATGGTGCATGCTTACGCAGAAAAGCGTTGATAATAGTTTATGAAGAAAGAATTGGCCCTTACACAGAACGCTTCAACAGTTAACGCTTATTTCAAATTAAAGGATTTCTATATGTTCTAATCTATAGAGAATTGCTACTTTATCCATTTAACTTTTCAAGTAGTTTTATTCAGTTTGAACTATATATTTCTCTTAGAAGCACGCCTTGCTTAGCAACCTCATCTAATTCTTAACAACGAAAGGCTTTTTTACAAATCAAATGCATTCCTTTTCATTCTCGAATGCTTTAAAATCATATCGGTCCTAGGCATTTCGGTTGCCTGACTTGTTGGAATTAAAATCTAATTAAGGTTTGAATTTAATGAATCATAAAACATTACTAGAAAGTTTCGCGTTTGCACTCAACGAATTTCTACATAATGTAGATATTTACTAAACAATTGTGTACAAATCTGTAGGAAAATATTAAAAAAAATTCTCCTGAGAACAAATATCGACGTCCAATCTTATATCTTGAGTGTGATTTTCCGTTACTGAGTTAACTTTTTAAGAAAATTAATGATTTTCCCAGGATTTGAGTACTAAAAAGTCATCGACTTAACCGGTTTTGCTTTATTCCATATGAAAAATAGTGAATGTGGTATAAGATCTCTGGAATGAAATTGGAGGGGGGGGGGGGGGTCAATGTTACAGTCTGTCTAAGAAAAGTGTATGCACTATACCTTTAAATATCTCTCTTTCCGGAAAATGAGAAGACAAGCTGGAGATAGAACTCTGTATGTATGTACAGTGGCGCTTGCATATTAGTAAGTGGTTCAATCGCCATCCTTGTTAATAATGGCTTCACATCTCTGGTGCAAACTCTAGATGTAAAACTTCCAAATCTATCAAATTTTCGTCGGCAGGCTCAAACTTCAGGTGCATTTCGTGCGAAGCGTATAGTTCATTTAAGCCCATACATTTTCTGTGCAATGTCATCTTGTGCATTCCTTTGCTTGCATATGCGAACTCAAGAAAACTACTTCGGACCGTTTCGCATATTTCGCACTCATTGCTCTTTCATCCCCAGTCAGTTAGTCCGTCCCACGCTGGGAAGCGTATCGGGCAAAGAATTCGCCAAAACTTCAGCCTCACCCCACATATGTTCAGACGTTTCAGATCTTCAATGAATGTCCTATGCCTTGTTTTCCTAAGTCGTCCTCTTCCTCGCTTTGCTGCTGGTGGCGTCCAAAATATAGCCACTCGTGGTATTCTGTATCGGGGCAAACGCAGGACTTGACCCCTCAAGCGTATTCGGCGCTGGGCGATAATGATGTGAAGGCGATTGAACCGTTTCGTTGTAAGACTTCATAGTTGTATTACAAAATATATTTAATTTTTTTTCAATATTTATTTTAATACTAGAAGAGGTACCCGGCGTTGCCCGGGATAATTACACTTGCACAAACTTTTCCTTTCATTGTTAGTCATGAGATATTGATTGTTGGTCCATGCAGAGCGTTTGTGAATTGCGTGTTGATACCATTGTTGATACCTATTGTTGTACAAACTTTGCCTTGCATTGTTGGTCATGAGATATTTCTCATTAATATGCCTTGCCATAAACATGAATATCGATTTTTTATCGATATTTATTATTTTTCCGAAATCTGAGGTAGACAGTGACCTTCCTCATGCTTTGAAGGTCATGTTTGCGAAATTTTATCAAGATCGGAATAAAACTGTAGATTTGTATAAAAAACATACACACAGACCCACAGACGCACAGACCCACAAACATCCTTCTTTATATATATATAGATTTACTAGCAAAGGTACCCGGCGTTGCCCGGGATAATTACACTTGGATGTAAACAGAACAATCTCAAAAAATTAAATTAAATTTTGCAATATCTTAAAAATAAACACATGAAAATGCTTAGAATTAATACAGTAAAAATTCTTAATGAAAATTCGAAAAAAATCTTTTTAAAGGCTCACAATGGCTGGGCCTCTCCAATAATTTCTTACTCACGTAATCTTACCTCAGATGTATACTTAGTGTTGTTGCAATTTCCACTCTTCTCTCGATGTGTTGAAGCAAAACTTGGCCATTCATCACTTTGTGCAGTCTAGCAGTCGCCGATTCTTCTATTTACTTGCTTCCCATTTGCTCAATACATCACAGAGCTAAAGGAGTGCTTCCTCTGTCGTCTTTCCACTCTTTCTCAATAGTCTGCTAACTCTTCATTATCTCCAGCTACTGATCATTTTTAAAGATTTTCAAGAAATTGTTAAGTACTAAGAACTCTCTTTTCTAAGAAAAGCCTGAATAATAGGAATTTTATGCATTGTTACAAATTGAAACTTATCCATATTGCATCATCATTTTATGTTCATTGTTATAATTCTTGGAAAGAATTGCTTTATCATTGCATCATCATTTTGAGCTCATTGTTATTGGTGAATTGCGTGTTGAAACCATTGTTGATACCTATTGTTGCACAAACTTTTATTTGCATTGTTGGTCATGAGATATATATTGTTGGTCCGTGCAGAGTGTTTGTGAATTGCGTGTTGATACCATTGTTGCAAAAACTTTGTCTTGCATTGTTGGTCATGCGATATTTCTCATTAATATGCCTTGCCATAACCATGAATATCGATTTTTTATCGATATTTATTATTTTTCCGAAATCTGAGGTAGACAGTGACCTTCCTCATGCTTTGAAGGTCATGTATGCGAAATTTCATCAAGATCGGAATAAAACTGTAGATTTGTATAAAAAACAGACCCACAGACAGACCCACAGACAGACCCACAAACATCCTTCTTTATATATATAGATAGATAGATTTTAATATTTTTTTTTAATATTTTTTTTAATGATTAAATTTAATAATCATTATAAAATACATGATAATTATTTATTACTGATATGAAATCTTAATCAATCAATTTAAAAGTAAAATATTTCTTATTAGCTTAAAAAATTACGTTATTAGGCGCTGATGTCGAGACTTTGCATTCGAATTTGTACAAAATTAGTAAAAAGTGGTTCACCGAAAATGAAAGTGGTGTATAGCTTTATTTTTGTTAGTTGGCTATTTCCGTTCACCTGATTTGAATTCCAAAAATGGGGCTAATTTTTCCCTAAAACGTTAAATGGAAAGGGGTTTCAATCGCGCAGCGCGGATTACAGGATACGATAAACATTGTTGCCACAAACATTTTTCACTCTTTTCTTAGACAGATGGTACATCAATCCTTTAAGGCAACCCTTAATAAGGCTGGCTCAAGAATAACTTGCGCCTGAAGCGAGAATTTGTTTACCGCGTCTCAGGAGTGATACCATAGAAAAGTAAATGATAATTTACACGAATATACTTTGTAGATGCCATTTTCCATTTTCCAAAGAAATTTTCTACTTTTTTTTCTAAATAAAAGAAAAAAAAAACAGTTGAAAAAAAAGTTATTGAAAATCTGCCGCCCTTTCCAAAATACCGCCCTGAAACATTTCATCCACTGAGCCGGACCCTGGGCCTTAACATTAAAATGGTACTGTGGAGGTACTTCATCTTTTTGGAAATAAATGTTTATTTCCATCCCCTGAAACCTTGCGATATGATGGAATCCTGCTGTACCTTAATATAAAAGTGTATAAACGTCAATCTCAAGCTCAGCAGACGGGAAAATGATCAATTCTTGTTGATCTAACTTATCTAAGCATGCTTTTAATGTTCAGTAAACATTTCCATAAAATTTCTTTCAAGATAATTACATTAATTCCTGCCGCAGTTATTATTTAAGTCATTATTTGGTCTGACACGCCTACCATTATAACGGTTTCATATTTTCTTAAAGAGAATTATTGCTAAATAAAACATTTTCGCAATCCTTCTATAATTCATTAATCAAGACAATAAACATTATTTCTTGATGTGTATAAAAAATTATATCAGCAACCGTTCCTTTTAACAGGGAGATGTTTTAATTCAAGCTTTATATAATCCTATGAACCAAAATGGAAGAAGAGAAGATTCTCATACGCATAAGTTCGCCGAAATCACTGAAGACATTATCCATCGACGCCATCTCAAAGCTTCTAATCCGTTTAAATAGATGTGATATTCGATCCGATTTTCCCTGGTGACAATCGTCGGATCTTCGGAGTCAGGACTCCTGGTTGGTGAATGATGGTAGCAATTGCTATCGAAAGAATTCTCCAGCTTGTAAGGTTGTATCTTTTCAATCTATTTTTGTTGTGGAAAAAGAGTTTTTTATTTATCTTTATAAGTACAAATCGTTTGATCCAATGTTCAAGGCTTCAAGAAATTCTTCTCTGTAGTAGCTTAGATTACTGTTCAAAACTAATGGAAAGAATCAAGTTTCTCTTGAGGTATTCACCAGGTCTTTGTATCATTGGAAACGTCCATAGAGTGGTTGGTCAAATGTTGGAAACTTTTCACGAACAAAGATCGCGCTGTGTTTGTATTCGTCAATTAAAAGAATATAAATACGACTGTTCCTTATTTGATCCAAATCACTCCCTTATTTTGGTAAAAACATGCCCTTATATAACCAGATTACGCATCCGTGGACCAACAAATTTTCACCTGTTCCAACTGAGGACAATGCAGAAGCTAAAAAGACTTTCTATCGAGGATGTTCAAGACGAAATCTGTTTCGAACAAGGAATTGCGCCTCTTCTACTAAACCTTGGGGAAAATTTGAAGACTTTAGAACTTCATATGTATTCCCCAATCAATACTAGCACAATTCTCAAACTCTGTCCTCGTTTGAAGCATCTACATTGCTACAGCAGGTTTTCTAGATCACGTCTTAGAAACTTTACTTGTTGAAGTTGAAAAGTTTATCTTTGACATCGCGTTCAGGTTTTGTGTTGAAACCTGAGGAAATTATTCAACGTCTATCAAAATGCATTAGTTTGCGTGAATTGGTTTTAGATTGCTGTCCAGATTTGGGATTACATCATTCGAAAAGTATTTTACACAACAATATTCTGTCAAGACTTCAAAAAGTGAAGATAATTTCCTCTCATTTACATATTGAAGGGACTACTACTCGCTGGAAATTCTTAAGTAATATTTATTTATAAAAATCGATGCGAACATATGATTGCAACATAAAGACTATCCTAAAATAGGTCACAGTTCAAATAAAAGTGACATGTATCTCATTATACAAGGTGGCCAAAGAGTCTGGTAACATGGCGGATATCTCAAAGCTGCCAGGTAGGTGAGATCTGTGGGTTTGGTTTATAAGTAATAAGGGGATGGGGAATTCATTGCCGCACTCAAATTTGACCTTGACCCCCAAATTTAAGTCATCCATTTGCTAACTCGAAAACTATTAAAGATAGAGAAAAATTTCCAATTACTACCCTGTAGAGCAACGCCACATTAGTCTAAAAACAATTTTTAATCACACCCTTCCCTTTCTCGCCCATTTTTCAAAATCTTTCAAGGGGAGGGGTGTGATTAAAAATTGTTTTTAGACTAACGTGGTGTTGCTCTACATGGTAGCATTTGAAAATTGTTCTCGATCTTTAATATTTTCGAGTCATGACCAAGGATGGATTTGGGGGTCAAGGTCAAATTTGAGTGCGGCAATGAATTCCCCACCCCATATTACCTATTAATCACGCTCATTAGATCTTGCCTACCTGACAGGTTTGAGATATCTGTCATGTTACCAGGCTTTTTGGACACCCTATATATACGAGGGTGGGCTGAAAAGTAATGCCTCTATGGCTGTAACTTTTTTATTTTTTAACCGATTTTCAAAATTCTTTTTGTATCTGATACTCACATTTATCCTCTATGTAATGCACTATTCACTTTTCGACATTGTCCCCATCCCTTTCCACACATTGTACCAACGCGTGACTAGTCGGGTGAACCCGTCGGAGGGGAATTCCGGGGTTGTTGTCGACACCAAGACTGAACGGCAGGTTTCACCTCGTCGTCAGAACACAACTCATGCCCCTTAAGGTGCTCTTTCCTCTTTGGGAAGTGGTGAAAGTCGCAAGGTGCAAAGTCTTTCATTTTTGAACTGCAGTTTTTCATCTTTGAACTGTAGGTGCTGCAACCCCCTCTGATGTGTGGCGATCGTGTGCGGACGGGCGTTATCGTGCTGCAGAAGAGGATCCAAAGCTGCCATTCAATCCTCGTGTAGACGAAAACCCCGGAATTCCTCTACGACGGGTTCACCCGACTAGTCACTTGTTGGTACAATGCGTGGAAAGGGATGGGGACTATGTCAAAAGTTACAGCCATGGAGGCATTATTTTTCAGCCCACCCTCGCATATTATCTCTATACAAAATAAGGCACTAGTTCAAAAGTTTTCACTTCATTTCTCTTGGGTAATCTTCATGTAAAGTATAGCATTATATGTTAAATATGGCATTTTCTTTCAAAGTTATCCATAATATGGTTGTTATGTAAACACTATTTTATGAATAATTTAGAGGATTTAAACTATAAATTGTAAAAAAAATTAATCTTTCCAAAATTATGTCTAAATTATTACCAGACTATATGTCGAAATTGTTATTAGGCTAAAATTTGTTATAAAATTTAAAAATCGGTTCATTTTAAATATTGTTGGTGTTTTAAGAAATATTTTATTCATTCTTTTGAATTTATTAAACCCGTCATTTTGTAAACTTTCACGTTTTTGTATTTTTTTAATTAATTGTTGAAGTTTTAAATTATTCAATTATTCACTTCAACGTATCTATGAACTCTGTTTAGAAATCGGTCGCCTGTAGCATTAAATATCAATTCGTTATGCGCATGTCACCAACACCATTTCATTCACGTTATCATTATGGTTGTCAAAATTGGAAACTGTAAGGTTTTGAGAATTAATTAGCTAGAATTTGAATATTCAGATTATTTATGCAAATGAGCTATTTTATTATTCGCGTTCAGGATTGTCTATTTAGAGTCAGAAGTTAAGAGTTTATATAAAGTTTAGAAGAGTTTTTATGCAGAGAAAGAATTAAATAAAGTATTAATTGTTTTAAATATTTTTTATGCGTAGGTGTAAGGATTTGTTATGGTGCCACGTTTTAAGGTTTGTCAGAGGGAGAAAGTAAGAGTCAGTTTACACAGCTTGTTTTGATCGTTAGAATCATATTCAAGGATAGAAATTATATTGGGCAGTGTAGGACAAGTGAATTGGAAACCGGATGAACGGATAGAAAGCAAGAAAGATGAATGTAAGGATTGAACTTTGGATCTTGAAGAGAGGAAAGAAACAGGGAATGATCACGTGGATGCCGATGTTTGATTGGCTATCGAACATCGAAATTGTTAGTTCTGGGATGCTAAGTAAAAGAGTTTAGTCAGTAGCAATGTAACGATTCCCGTAGCCAAGTGTGCGGTGAACGACTCATAAATTTATATACTAATTCGACCTCCATCTGGTAATCTTAGGATTCCAGATGGGAAGTTTTAAATTTTAGTATTAATCCAGTTTGCGTTGTAGTTTAATGAAAATGTAACCGTCAGATTGAAATTTAGTTAGCTCGCGTTATCGAGGTGTTTTTGAAGAGTTTCTATCGAGCTGAGAACCAGCGTCATCAATTCCAATAATTTCATGGTTTGCGAGGGATGTTGCAAGAATGTGTACCGAGCCCCGTGGAGTACCCAGATCCAGTACAAGAAGCCAGAGACGATCTTCCTGTGAGCCACTCCGTTGGACGAGGACGACCCCCCTCCCGCCAAGCTGTTGTAGCCGAGAGGACGAGAGAGATCCAAGAGCGGACAGATTGAGAAGACACGGTAGCCCATTTCCAATTTAATGTCTCAATGGCCAATTCTTTAATTCCTCACATGATTTTATTCTTTCTATTTCATATATTACATCCATATTTTGGGAAGGATTATTCTATCAAACAGTGGGAAGGACAATTATAACGTAACTTAGAACAGTTATATTATACGTAAAGAACCCTGATTAACTTAATCTAAATTCTGTATTTTATCCAGTTAATTGTTTAATTGTATTTATTAAAGTCTTACGTTCAGATCTTTATTCAGTAACAATATAGCAGATTGCTCAGTCAGTAGTTTACATTCATTATTATTTCGGAGCTATTAAAGCCATATTTGTATTTTACATTCCGAGAGAAATAGAACTATTTATGATTAGAGTTCCTGTTGAACATTGTTATCACTAGATATTTCTAAATTCAGTATAACCCGAATTTCCTTGAGATATAAACTGTATAATCGAATAATTGAGAATTACATTCCTACCTAATTTACATATTACTATTGCTAATATATCATTATTGTTATATCAAGAACTTCTGATCATTGTCTTATAAGTTTAGTCTAAAGAGTCCTTAATTGATGGTCATTCTGTTGTATGCCACACAATTTAATTGCTAAGTTATATTTGGAATTGTGATTACTCATTGAAACGTATAATTAGTCATATTGCCACAAGTCATTTCTTAATTACAAATTGTATCATTTTATTTGAATCTTAATTAGAGCTTGACTAAGTTGAAATTCATATCCTAAATTATTATTATCATTTACATTACCTTCCATACAAAATTGTTTTATATACATTTGTTGAATATTGAATAAACATTATATGTTAAATTGTTAAGTCAGTCTAAGTGCCTATTCTTTCCTCTAGGCCGGGCCTGTTTAAGCGGAGGTATCTTTAATGTAAGTGGGATAAACCCTAAATTATCATAAACACTTTGTGGAAAGTATAATCCACTGGCGCAGTCTTTTACCTAACATAATTATAATAAATTACTCGACCATAATTCTATGAATATTATCCCCAGGAACCCTACAAAACCTAATCTAAATATTCGCCTAATACATCCAGAAATAAGTGTGTACTTAGCTACATAATTAACATTTATTTGAGATGTGACCTATTTCAGTAAAATAGATACTTAGTTTTGGGATATTATCTAAGTCTAGCAAATTAGATTCGATTCTGTTGTAATATTTTATAAAGAAATGTTAAATAATAGTTATTAATTAAAAATACAAATTAAATAAAAAATAAGATATAATAAACAAAAATAATTAATCAAAATCAAAATAAAAAGCTGTCGTTTCGGGTAGAGACTATCCTTTATCAAAGCAAAAAAGGATAATTCTCTAACAGCAAATAGAATATTAGAGAATTATCCTGAAGTTATGAAAGTTGTACTAACGGACGGGTTAAGCCGCACACTTTTGGATATAAAATTTTCTGGCATCTTTATTTGACTCCCCCCCCCCCCCAAGCATAAATTCTGGCTACGCCCATGTCGAACAACGAAGGATGAAATATCAGGAATTCCTATAGAAATGGATTTGCGCCAGGTTAAACAGGTTAAAGCAAACACATATTTTAAAAACTATGGGTTTTGTAATGCTAGAATTCATTAGTACAACTACCCTCATAAGTATTTTATATACAGTCGGATGCAAAAAGGTTTTGGCTTAAGTCACAGTTGAGCATCCCCAGATTTGCCAACTCACCCGGATTTTGACAATCTCACCCAGTCACCCGACGGATCATAAAAATCTCCCGGCGAATAATACTCTAGTAAAAGAACTCCTAAAATTTTCCATTTTTTCCCTATGATGCACCAGCAACTCACTTACTGAGTACTTATTTCACGTACGGTATAGTGCTTACTCCCTTACTAGTGTATAATATGCCACTGTAACATCCTAATCCGATATATTAAAACGCAAAGCACTTTTTTTAAGAGCAAAATCGCCACTTCTGCGCATACGCATTGATCATTGTTATCGTCGTTAATTGTTGTATGTAATTGTTGTCAATTTGATCATCAGTGCTAGCAGAGTTCCTGATTGTGACGTCTTTGTGACGTTTTATGAAACCACCGCAGTCAAATTTTGACGGGTTCTATATAGTGTAAAATTAAGTCCAAAAGTAAAATTTAAGTGCACAATTTTTGTAACAATTAAATATGTTATCGATATGTATATTTTACCCTACAAAAATTTACTATCACCCGGTTTTCCTCCAGAAATAGTTGGCATGTCTGCATCCCTGCTACCCTATTTTCATTCAGAAGGGACAGGTCCAGTATAATCTGCCTTGACTTTTAGTAAAAGCACCTGATTTTGCAACCGATAAACATCCAGTAAGCTCAGTTCTTACGGAACAGGTAAAAGCCTTTTTGCGCCCGACTGTACATAGAATTTTCTAAAAAAGTATTTTTCGAATTTGCCTCTTAAATTTTACACCATCATATTATTTTAAAAATAATATTTTTACAGACTAAATATTTATTCATAATCATTCAAGTTTTTCTCATTTTTTTAACTAAGATGCTTAGGTCAGCTCAAACATTCTAAATTTCTTTTCTTTTAACATTTAACATTGTCGTTTGCTATTATAAAATATTTTTAAACGAGTTCTAGTTCTCGTTATAGCATTACAAACGAGTTAAAAGTATTCTTTGCACACCGAAATAGAGGCGAAAGTCACAGAAATAAGAATTCGGAAAAACTTGGAAGGTGTCATGTTACAATTATACAAGTACTGAAGGCAGGAAAAGTTTAAAAATTTAATTAAAAACTTTAAAAAAAATTGCAACCGAAAGGTGATAAAAATTATCTAACAAGTACCCAAAACTTTGGTCGGGTCAGCGCTGCATAGAAATCAATAGTCTCTATACTTGATTATTAGAAGTACGAGGCGCATCCAGAAAGTAAGTTTCCCGATATTTTCCCCTTTAAAGTAAACGTAATTAGCCGTGTCAATTGCGTATGCGTAACAGATCTATGACGTATCAATTAGTGATGTCCGTTGGATCCGGATCTCTGATTCGGATCTGATAATATCCGGATTCGGATCTAGAAATATCCAGATCCGGGTCCGTATCCGGATCTCGGATCCGGATTTCGGATCTCTGATATCGGATCCAGATTTCGGATATCGGATATCAGATCCGGACTTCAGATCCGGATTGCAAATCCTTTCGCTGGATGCGTATTAAGACTAATTAGGACTTAAGAGGACTAGGCTATCACTTAATAAAAGCTTTTATATATAAACTGCTTTCAGAAAAAGTTTGCATATACACAATTTCCTGTCTAGGATCCGATTTTCGGATCTCGGATCCAAGTTCCGGATCTCGGATTTCTGACCAACATCCGGTTCTCGGACCTAGGTCCGAAAAAAAGATCCGGATATTGAATTATCCGGATATTGAATTATCCGGATCTTGACATCACTACTATCAATCATATGCCAGCCGGACAGGTCCCGCCTCGTGCCAGTAGCGTGGTAGCAATGGTCCGAAATGGAAGCTCTTATTTCTTCTCCCGCCGCCTGCGAGGTTCGGTCGGTGATAAAGTTGTTGAATGCACAAAGCATTGCGCCAATTGAAATTCATCGTCAGCTCAGGCACGTACGCAAGGGGGGGTCGGGGGGGTCGAGCGACCACCCCAAAAATGCTGAAGGTCCATGATTTTGAGTTGTGAATTTAAATCTATTGTTTAAATTCTATTAAAAACTCTGAGTGAACAAGGAGTAGTGGAGTGGTTGGCGAGGGGTTGTTTTTAATTTCAGTTTTTTAATTTTCCCTTTTTTTTTCCTCCTTTGGCCTGTTCCAGTGTCATTTCCTCTCCCCCACCAATCATCCCACTCCTTGCTCACTCCAGTTAAAAAAAAGGATTTTTTCTCCTTTGACCTACACTGAACCGGACCGACAATTCCTCATTTACATCTTTCATTGCCAGAAAATGACTTAAGTCGAAAGGGCTTGCGATTTTAATTTTATTTCTTTTCTCGGTTTTTTTTAATTTTTATTATAAGATTTTTTTCACAAAAATGAAATCCGAATTTTGTAAACAGATTGATTTTTTTTTGATATCAACAATGTATAATAGCATAAACTTCACAAGCAACTTTTCAAAAATATCATTGAAATATGTTCATTTTTTAAAATTAGTATTACTGTAATTAAAACACAATAAAAAGAATGGATTATTCAAACAAAAGGTCCAATAAATCGAGAGTTCGACCTCCCCTGGAAAATTTCTTGGGTACGTGCCTGAGCTGAGCTCTGTCAGGTCTATGGACCGAACATCATGAGTAAGCAGATGGTGCGTCGCTGGTGTAGGCCGTTTTCCGAAGGTCGTCAAAGTGTCCATGATGTTCGGTCCATAGACCTGACAGTGGGCGACCATCCCTCATCAATGATGATCTTGTTGAGCTTGTGCGGCAGCGCGTGATGGAGAACCGTTATTTGGCAACGATTTTCACGTTTTCTTGTACCTCCGGTGAGCATTTTGGCAACGACGAAGAGCTGAAGACGTCTGTCACACGCTGGTTCCATTTACAGGCGGCAGAGTTCTACGACAGGGGGATACAAAAGTTGATCCCACGATACGACAAGTGTCTCAATTCTGGTGGTGACTATGTTGAAAAATAGCTGGAACATTTGTTTAATAATGAAATTATGATAGGCTCCTTTTGAATAATTTCATTAATAAATAAGTTCTACTTAAACCATGTTCTCTATATTTACGGAGTAGTTATCAATCATTTCCCCCAAAGGTATTATAAATTATTTTTGATTGGACTACGTTTTCCTAGCACGAACAGTAATAATGAACACTAATTAACACTATAACTATTATAGAACACTAATTAACACTATAACTATTATAGAACACTAATTAACACTATAACTATAAGAATATGGATCTTTAATACAACAAATAATTTTACAACATGGAGTCGACGCGTTTCATACGTAGTCTTCTTCAGGACATGTGTTATATGATATTTAAAGACAACTTCAGAAGAACACTTGGGGGGGGGGGGGGTTGAGGGGTGGGCTGATAATACAAAAGGGAGCCAAAGGTTTGACCTACATTTATTATTAATCAACCAACAAGAATAAGATTATTTTGACTCAATAAATTTGTATAAAAACTGAAATAATACCAGGCTGTATCTAAATAACTTTACAGCAAAACGGAAGGAATGTTATAATTAAACCATTAGACGCTAAAAGATCCATATACCTATATTTACAAACAACTAAGACTCAATATGTTTGAAGACTATAACTATTGCTGCTTGCGCATCTAATCACAGGGGGGGGGTTCTAGAAATTTTGGCGTCTACTACTAAGGTCATTTAGCGCCTTTTACACAAATTATATCTATACGCAGCCCAGGACAAACACAAACATGCATGTCCACGGCGGGATTCGAACCCACGGCCAGGTGGACTCGAGAACTAGAATGCCTACGCCCTAGCCCTCTCGGCCACCTGGCCGGCCATCTAATCACAGACCAGCACCAATGAACAGTCTTTATTATTACTCATCATAAATATTTCATTTAAAAATGATTTCTTTTTTACTCAGTTATTTTTTAAAACATTAAGAAGTCTTCATTAAAAGGGACATCATTAAATGATTAATGTTGCATTTACTTTCATTTTAAAGGCTGCCGACATAATTATTTATTTTTGCTAGATATCATTTTCTTAATTTAATATCCACATTAAATACAGTATATTTTGTAATATTCATAATATTTCGAGACAAACCCTAAATGAATATCTAACTCTTATTTTTGTAATTAAGCTAAAGTTTGTGCCACCTGCTGACATAAAAGAGTGAAACATTCCGTATGAAATTCAACTCGGAATTATCTCAATGAATATCCACAGGTAAATAGGCATTTGAATCAACTGAAGAACTGATAAGGAGCAGTAATTACAAATGTCATAATTCACTTCCATGACCGCACATCATTACATCGAGATTTCAGTAAATGAATTAACAGAAATTTCAATTAATTTTTTCACTTAATTCATTAACCAGGGTAAACAGATATCGGTATTTACCAATAATTTGCAATAGGATATATTGTCTGTCAAAATGCTAATGCCATGCGAATCGAAAGATAACATCTTCATAAAAAAATCAACAAGACAACATATATCCATTACTTCCAAAACGAAAAGCTACTGATTTTTACTTTCTAATATAAATACCCCAAAGACCTACACCCTTTCATATCCATAAGAGGGTACACTATATAATCAAAAATATCCGGACACCCCTCACAGATCATCGATTGGCCCAATGTCACATGATAATGACTTGCACATCATTTAAATAGCTTCCCACTCCTTCAGACACAACTCTGCTTGGACATTGGCAAGAATGGGTCGTTCGGCAGAGCTCAGTGAGTTCCAACGTAGAACCATCGTTGGATGTCACCTATGCGGCAAGTCCGTGCGTGACATTTCCAGCCTTCTTCAGATACCCAAGTCAACAGTAGGCGATGTCATTATGAAATGGAAGACCCGGGGATCAACAACAGTTCAACAACGAACCGGTAGACCCAAGAAACTAACGGACAGAGACCGTCGAGTGCTTCGTCGTGTCACCCGCAGCAACCGGAAGTCCTGGGCGGAAAAAATTGCCACAGAGTTTCGAAACGCCTCTGCAAATGATGTGGAGGAGTCATGGTGTGGGGCTCATTTTCATGGTACGGACTGGGCCAGCTCGTTCCTGTGCAAGGAATCATGAACTCCGACCGTTATCTGAATGTTTTGGACAACTGTGCACTTCCAACGTTGTGGCAATTTTTCGGAAACGGGCCATTTCTCTACCAACACGACAATGCTCCGTGCCACAAAGCGAGGCGTGTACAGCAGTTGTTTGCGGACTCAGGGGTCGAAGAAATGGGTTGGCCGGCACAAAGTCTCGACCTCGATACTATAGAGAGTCTGTGGGATGAATTGGAAAGACGCTTGCGGGCCAGATCACATCGGCCAACTTCTGTACCTGAACTGATTCTCGCTCTTCGGGAGGAATGGAGGAACATTCCCGAAAGTACCTACCAACATTTGGTGGAAAGTCTTCCCCGAAGGGTGGAAGCTGTGATTCGGGCAAAGGGATATGCTACGCCCTATTGATTTCCATGAAATCGTGGCTAGAGCGCAAACGTGCATGTGTCCGAATATTTGTGATCATGTAGTGTATAAAGGTGCGTTCCTATAGCTCGCTTGGAGCGTGAAGCTTGAAGCTTTGAGCGTTTTGAGTGTGATTTTTCAAGCTCAAGCTATCCTAAACACCAAGCTGATTTGCGCGAGTTGCATATAGCGCTAGGAATTTCAAGCTGCTTTTCGCTTCAAGCGGAGATCTAGGTCATTTTGATTTTGATGACTGAGGCACATGCGCAGTACGCCTTTCTCTCATGACAGCAATGGGTGCGTGCATGGGGTCGTGATGATAGTGTGAATACAAAGGAGAAAAGTGAAGGAAGAATTCCGCAAATTGTACATGTATTTGTTTCCCTTTTCTCCTTTGCATTCATGATTTGTTTGATGAATATCTTCAGTTCATAATTATATCTTCTTTGAGTATTATAGTAATGGTTTAAAATTTTTTTATTAAATATTTATTTTATTTATTTATTTATTTATTTATTTATTATTTTATTTAATTTTATTTATTATATTATATTTGATTGAGCTAATTTTATATAACTTTTAATTTGTTATTTTATATTGCTTTTATTTTGTTTTCATTTTATTCATTTATTATACATTATATTCATTAATTAGTTTATAGTCTTTATTGAATTTATTATATCTATTTGTTATTTTGCTCATTTTATTTTATGAATTTGTGTATTATTACTTTATTTATTACTTAAGTTTATTTAATTAATTAACAGTTCTGTTTATTTAAATTTAATTGGTTTTGTTTTATTTTATTTATTCCATTTATTGTAGCATCAGCGAAAGAAAAATAAATATCACGTATTGCTAAAGTGGAAATATGTTTTCCTTTTTATAAAATACTTTTACGATTAATTATCAATAGCTTCTTAAAATTAAACCCTTTCTCTGTAACAACCAACGTTTTTGGGCATTAAGAGGCGCCATGACTTTTTCAATTCCCACCTGCGATTTCTCGCGAGACACGTTAGCTATGGAATAGCTTCAAGGTTAGCTTGACTTTTCAAGCTGAACTTTTCAACCCATATTTTTCTAGTGAGTAGAATTTGCTTCAAAGCTCAAGCTTCGCTTTAAAGCTCAAGCGAGCTATGGGAACGCACCTTAAGTGGTATAATGCCATAGACTTTAATGGAGATTATACAATAATGGAGAAAATTACAATAAATCAATCCCGCTTCGAAAAAAAAAAATACTGCATTACTTATATAGACTAAAATTGTCATTAATAATAAGTACATATCCTCTTTTGAAAGCTTGAAAAAATGCCAAAAATAAAAACTATTCTGTTACTCAAGTGCTTCTAGATACTCACTAATATACAGGGTGTCTCAAAATTCCTGGTACAAACTTTTAGGGGAGGTAGTATAGGTGATTCTAAGCAAAAAAGTTCATATGAACATGGGTCCGAATTTGAACGATAACTGAGATATGATCAGAAATAAAAATGCCGCCAGACAAGATCAACATGTTAATAACTCAGGTTCCAGAACACCTAGAATAATGAAATTTGGGGGAGTAATAGGGTACATAAAACTGTGTATACCGTTAAAACTGGATCGTATTCCAACGAGTAGTTTCCGAGTTACGCATTCAAAATCTAACAGTGCTCACATGCGAATTCTAATCAGCACGCGTTAAGATGTTGATTGCATAACTCGGAAACTACTTGTTGGAATTCGTTCAAATATATATAAAATAAAGTTAAAATTCTAATACAGACTTAGATACTTTTAAATGCACTAAATATGCAAAAATTTAATACAGTCTATTAACTTTTGAATAAATTTGTCCTTATCATTTGAATTTGATTAAATACAATGCAATGTTTCAGTACCCTTAAATTCAATATAATAGATAAAATATGAACAGGTGTTTTGATGTTATACACAGATTTTAATTTTTAAAAAACAACAACAGATTTTACTATCTACTTACCTGTAAAAGAGGAATTTTCATTCGACTGCTAATTTTTGTCGATTTCCCCACAGATTTCCATCTAAGTTTTTCACTATGGAAAATTTAATATTTTCAGCTAAAATAATGATATATAATCCCACTGTATATATAAATTTAAAAGCACGCTACCATTACAATTAAAAGACCAAATTCGAAAAATCCGGGCGAAACCAAGATCACTTCTAGAGAGGGTATCAACGCGATATAAGCCAGTCAATTTGCATGATATTGTATACGGTATAGCTGAAACCGATTTACTTTAATTCTTGCAATGATGTTTCTTTTTCAATAGCTTGAATCGTTACCAAGTGTCGCGATACTCGAACTTCTACAGGCGACCAATGGGCTCGGGAAAAATGCGGGTTAACTATTCATCTTGTGTTTTCCTTAGCTTGAAAAGACGTGAAAACTTTCTTCCGACAAGTGTTTAATAATATTAATACCTCAAAATGTTTACTAATAAATACAGGATCCATAATGATAAATATAAATTTTAGGCATTTTATAATAAGTTTTATATCAGCGCTCATCTCTAAAACTTCAATGACGGAAGAAGACCGGAAGAAACGAAAAACTCTTGTTACGCTTAATAGAGAAAATATTCAAATGAATGTCGTTCGTGTTGAAATAGTTTACTTAAAACCAGTATTTATTTTAACTTTCTAGTAAAAGAGTTTTTAAAAGTTTATTAATAACGAAATCGTTTACAAAGTTTTTCTAGTATCTGTATCCCTTCGTCGGTTGAGTTCATTCTTTTTTTTTTTTTATTTATAGATTTTCAAAAAGGTTCCGTTTGTAAAAGAAATAAATCAAAATTAGGAATGGAAGCTAAGTTTTGTCTCTAAGATATTCATAACAGTGATATTAAAAAAAGTAAAATTGCCTCGTATTAACACCAACTTGTATGTACACATGATTTATAATATGTTTCGAAAAACATCCGCAATATTTAATTATTTTCATTAAAAAAATTAAAAAATCCAACTGTGTCATTTATATTTTAAAAACAAAAAATTTTTTAAGTTGCATATATTTATTAGAGTGCAAATTAGTTTATTAAAAAAAATTGGGTTTCTTCAAAAATAAGAAAATAAATCTAGCCCTATGAAATTTAGAACATCTATGAAATTTAGCCCTATGAATTTGGAATTCCGCTAATCACTTGTTGTTAAATCCTAATAAAACCAAGTACATGGTCTTTCATCAAAGTAACAAGCGTTATGTTCCTATTGAATTACCTATTTTTTATAATTCTAAGCCTCTTTATCCTACTAGCTCCTTTAAGTACTTGGGTATTTATTTATCCCTTGACTTGTCTTGGAATACGCATACAATGAGCTAGTTAAGTCACTTTCTAGAAGATTTTAATTTCGCGTCTTCACTACCTTCCTCCCACGATTCTATTACTAATGTACCATGCGCTGATTCATTCAATGCTTTGTTATATCATTCAATTTTTGGGGTTCAAACTCTAACTTCAATCTATCTCGGCTTAACCAAATCCAAAAAAGGTTTCTTGTTTCATAACTAAAACTCCGTATATCTACGCATGTTTCGCACTATTTTTCTTCTATTGGGGTTTTGACCATTTATCAGATTTATATTTTATAATTAGCAATGTTCATTTTTAAGGTAATTATTGGTCACTTAAAGCTCTCGACGCCTTTTTCGATTCGGTATCATTTGGATTTTCATTCCCATGCTACTCGGTATGTGAACTCGATCCGCCTTCCATTGGCCCGAAGGAATTTTCAACGTCATTGTATTTCTTATGCTGCAGGCATCAGATGATGGTCTTTTGTACCTGTCGCTCTTCGTGCTTCCCCGACTTCCACCTCTTTTAAAAGGAATGTTAAATCATTCCTGTTAAATACTTGTTCTTTTACTAAACCTTGTTAATTTTTTTTCTTTTTTTTTTTTATTACTTAATCTTATTTTATTTTTTGTAATCCTAATTTTGATTTTTCGGTTGTTTATGGATCTTTGCTTAGCATTTATTTTTTATTGGCATGTTTGTCTAATATTATTATTTTGGTTTTCTATTTTTTACTTATTCTATGTAGTTCCGTGTTTTTGTATTTTATCTACCTAAAAATATTACTAACTGCCAACTTGTTTGGATTGTACTTGTACACGTTAATATGTAGGTATAATTACAGTTAATTTGTTAAATACCGGGTGGGCAAGAATAACGTGAGTTGTTCAGAGCTCGCTAGCGGGAATTCTATTAGGCCAAATGCAGTACATTTTGGTGTATATACTTAGGGGAAATGCAGTTTCGATTTCTGCAAAAAAAAAAAAAAAAATAGTAACAAAAGTCGCCATAGGGGGCGCTTATTTCAAGAAAACAATGAATACCTAATTGTCAAATGAACAAATACCGTACAAACCAACTTTAGTAACAACAATAAACAATGTTTTATTTTTAATTACAAATGTGTTTCAATATGACCACCAGTGTGCTGTTCCAATAGCTGCATGCGGTACACGACATTTTCTACAGCAGCTCGCAGCATATCTGCATTAATTAGTCTGATATGTAACGTTATTTGATCCTTTAAGGTTGAGAGGTCAGGAACATGTGCTTGATACACAAGGCTTTTTAAATATCCCCATAACCAAAAATCACAAGGGTTGAGATCAGGCGACCTGGGTGGCCATACCACGGGAAATGCACGACTAATTATCCTGTTGTCTGAAAAACGTTCTTGCAAGATCTGCTGCACCTGACGTCCGATGTGCCGTGGCGCACCATCCTGCATAAAAATGGTAGAATCCAGACAACCCTTTTCCTGCAATCGTGGTATCACAAAATTCTCAAGCATATCGGCATACCTGGCAGAATTGACGGAACGAGTCACCGGTCCACGGGGACGGATTTCTTCAAAAAAGTACGGGCCGATGATGAAAGAAGCAGTAAAGCCGCACCATACTGTTAGTTTGGGTGAATGCATAGGAGTTGGCAGACACACTTGTGGATTTGATGCAGCCCAAATACGGCAGTTGTGGGTATTGATATCACCATTCAAATAAAAATGTGCCTCATCACTCCATAAAATTTACCATGGCCATGCATCATCCACTTCTATACGTGCTAAAAATCTCAACGAAAAGTTAGTTCGGGTACGTTCATCTCCAGGAAGCGATTGTTGAACCGGTGTGAGTTTATAGGGATAAAATGTCAATATCTTATGCAATATTTTCCTCACCGTCGAATATGGGATATCTGTTTGGCGTGCTATTGCGTGTGCACTGCTGGTACCCTGCACAGTAGTCATCTCCTGTTCCACAACAGCAGTTGCAACTTCTTCCACCTGTTGCTGCCTGATTCGTTTGCGTCCCCGGCCTGGTTGCACTCCTAGAGTTCTGGTAGATTCAAATCGTTCAATCATTTTCCGTAAGTTTTATGCTCATCGGTCCTCTTCGTAACGTTTTCAATCGCCGGAATTCACGAAGGGCAGCACTTGCATTGTCGCTTTTCTGATAAAACAACTTGACTAATAACGCCCGGTCAGGCAGAGTAAACATCATCGTCAGGCTATTCGTTCGTGAATGATGGGAAATCCTCAGCCTTGCCTTTTATTGTTATGATTGCTCAACACGGAACGCGCTTATGCAAACGTATTCATTGTTTTCTTGAAATAAGCGCCCCTTATGGTGACTTTTGGTATTTTTTTTTTTTTTTTGCAGAAATCGAAACTGCATGTTCCACTAAGTATATGCACCAAAATGTACTGCATTTGGCCTAATAGAATTCCCGCTAGCGAGCTCTGAACACCTCACGTTATTTCTTGCCCACCCGGTAACATAATATTTAGAAAAATATGAAACTCAAAGACCTGTATTAAAAATTTATTAACTTAATGTACAGTTATTTATAATTCGAATGCAATATGTTACAGATAAGCTCCAATTACTTAAGTTCGTTATTTATTTGCACATTTAGTAAATTATTGTGTGACAGGAAATGATATTAAAATAAAATAGAAAATATTTTATAATCTTACAAAACACTAAAATGTCTTCATCCAATTGTATTATACAGAGTGTTCAATTTATCTGAAGACATTGAAATATCTCGAGAACCACACATCGGATCAAAAAAACTGTGGAATGAAAAATGTTCGTCACGAAGGGGGACATCTAATGATACAACCCCCAACCCCTGGAGGTGGGGGAGGGAGAAGTTAAAAAATTTAAATGGGAACCCCCATTTTTTATTGCAGATTCGTATTCTCCAGAAAAAATTACCCCAATTAGACCTACGATTTGAGTCATTTCGGTCACAGATGGCGCTGTAATCGACAAAAATCAAAATGCGTGAAAAATCGTTCAAAAATGGCGATGTCTCAAGAAATAGGTATCAGATCAGCAAAATAAAATTAAATGTTTGTGATATTCTTACAAATGCTACTTAATGACATCATAATTGTCCACCCATCTCCACTCCCGAGGGGTGGGGAAGCGAATTATGTCAAAATTTCCAATGGGAAACAAATTTTTTATAGGAAACCTTGGTTATACCATTGATTTGACTTCATTTCTCACGTAAATTATTTCGCAGATAGCGCTACCATCGAAAGAATACGGAGAAGTTCATTTATTGTTAAGCAGAAACTACGTTTGGCGTTACCTAGGAAGAACGACGTGGACGTAGTAGTTTTCAAAGAATAAATCATTAGATGGTCAGTGAGGGTTGTTTTTTTGTTTTTTTTTAATGGTACGCCTACCTTAGCTGTTCGAATTAATGAAGAAAATTCCGCAGCCCGAATTCGAACCAGGAACCTTTGGCTCGGACCGCCAACGCGCTAACCAATTGTGCCACTGCGGCCATGAAAGCGAACCGCTATTTGCATGACTTTAGGGCTTGGTTAGAGCAGTTACCTAGTTCGCAGGCTGGGACTATCTTTCCTAAGGCGTAAATTCTTAAAGAATAAATCATAAGATGGTCAGTGAGGGTTTTTTTTTTTTTTTTAATGGTACGCCTACCTCAGCTGTTCTAATAATGATGAAAAGGAATTCCTTTTATAACGGGTGTTCAAAAAGTCTGTTACCAGTCTCAATATCTCAATAACTAATGGTAATCTCCAGATTTCGAAAAAAATATCTCGTATCAAATCATGTCTTTTTAACAATTACCTTAATTTTGACCTTCACATTTAATTTCAAAGTGAAATTAATGCATAATGAAAACCGTAAGAGATAGAAAAAAAGAGTCAATTGGAAAACTGTATAGCACCCTAAAATTAGTCTAAATCATTTATCCGATTCGATTTTAGAGCAATTAATAAAAAATAATTTTGTGATGACAATTTTTAATCATCAGCTTTCCTCTTAGTAACAATGGATAATATTTATAAGAGAAAAGAACGAGACACAGAAACCCTGGAATACAATAGATAATATAATATATAATATTAGAAATGAAAAAATAAATACAATACTAATTAAAAATTAACAAAATAATTAATAAAAACGATTACAATCAAAGTAAGACTAGAAATATAAAAATAAAATAAAAAGCTGACGTTTCGGATAGAGACTATCCTTTATCAAAGCAAAAAAAGGATAAGAAGGATAATTCTCTAAAAGCAATTAGAATATTAGAGATTTATCCTGAAGTTATGAAATGTGTACTAACGGACGGGTTTATATATGGTTTGCATAGGGATTAGTAATACGGTATTGGCTGAAAAGAACAAATGAGATTAATTACAAGACGTATTGGGATAGGACAGGACGAAGGACAAATAGGAAAGAAAGAGATGGCGGCGAGAAAAATGCAATAGGATAACACATAGGAAATTATTATAAAAAATTATTATAAAAAATATATAAAAGGTTAGGAATGATAGGGTGGCTAGCAGAAAGATTACGTAAAATTCCCTGAATATCGTTAAAAGCATCGAACATTAAAAGCATCGTACATCGAGGTTAACATCGATGTTAAAACCATCGAACATCGAGGCTAACATCGATGTTAAAACCATCGAATATCGAGGCTAACTTCGATTCACTCCGTTTATCTCTATTTTCTTGTCCATTTTTGTCCAGTATGCCTGTTCTCTCTTTGTCTCATGTTGCTATCCTTAGTGATTCTATGTTGAAGTATTTCCCCACGCGTGTCCCAGTCAACACCTCCCACTCCCTGTTCTTTCTTTCTCGTAGTGGTTGCACCTTTTCGGACATCCCAACACTCTTACAAGACATTCCACCCGGCATTAAACATCTCGTCATTCACATAGGTACAAACAATATCTCGTCTTCACTTAACAGTCCAGAAACTGCCATTCACTCACTTATACAACAACTCACCACTATCTTCTCCAACAACAAAGACATCCAAGTCACTCTATCTTCAGTTTTGCCACGCCACATAAATTTTCACAGACCCTTACATTCACAGAACACCTCACGACTTAACAGGAACATTTCACACTTTAATACATTAGCACAGATTCTATCCAGCACCTCTAAACGTTTTCACTTTCTACAACACTGTCCACTCTCTCCTAGTCACATTTGCAGGGATGGGCTACATTTATCACACAAGGGTTTGGATCGGGTTTCACATAACATACTTAGATATTGTCAACCTCTCGCCACACTCAACCTTATCTCCAACACTACACGAGATACTGACAATCATGCACCACACAACATCTACGACAGCACCCCTACACTATCCGATTCACCAGTACACGTCTCAACAACTTCACCACACATCTCCGAAAACACCCCTATACCATCTTATTCACCAGTACATATTTCAACAACTTCACCACACATCTCCGACAACACCCCTACACCATCCGATTCACCAGTATATACCTCAACCACTTCACCCGCAGTCCCTCCACCCAGCCAGCAGACACATGCATTTACTCCCACCTTACACACAATAACTTCCAATGACACAACCCCACCCACCACTCACGATGTCCCTTCCACCCCAGTACTCTCCCCCACTAACCAAATTCCCACACCTACACCCTCACAGAACACTACACAAATGCTAGACATACTTTCACGCCCACTTTCCACCTCGAACACTTCCGCCAGACCACACACATATAACACACGCAGCTCCACAAAACTATTAACAACACAAAACAGATGACTAACAGCCAACCACCCTCCTCCTTTTTTTCAGCTCCGAAAGCTCTGCGACAAATTCTGTACCTACCATGCCCACAATATCACCTTTTCCCACTACTTCACCCTCGGTATAATCCCCAAAGGTTTAATCTCTGCCCCCAACATCCAATTAGGTCCCTTACCCTCTGCCACTCTGTCGCAAATTCATTCCACTATTTCTGACTCTACCCGTAACATCCTTCCTGTCCTCAGTAACCACTGCTCCAGCATTTGCAACAGCCTCTTTCAGTCCATCACCCGACATGACTCTCTTCCCTCTCTTAATCCTCCGGATATTGATGCTCTTCATACTTTCATTTGCAAAAAACTTGATTTCCTCTATTCCAAAAAATGTAATAAATTTCAAAGAGACCGCATTTCCTTCCCTAATAAATCCCACTTTCTGTCTAATCCGTTATCCACCTATTTTCTGAACTCCCTTTCTAAAAACGATCCACCTCCCTCCACCAGCTCCAGCTCCCCTAATCTTAGCACAACCTCAGTTATTAACCTGTCAACCACTAAACTCTCGTCTCTCGAGATCAAAACCCTGTCCAAAGGCCTTTCCTTCTGTCCCACTCCTAATACTATTGACACTTTTGATATCATTTCCTCTGTCGATAACTTCAACCGTGCCCTCAGATCCCGTCTATACTTTTGCATGAATCCTTCCAATTCTACTCCCTCTACCAACTCTACCTTCCACATTCCCAGCGACTGGACCCCTCCTCATGACATCAATCCTGAACTTGAAGTTTACATAAAGTCCATACAAAACGACATCCTCTCCGTCACTAAAAATATCAAAAAACCTCTTCCTAACCTCACCAATAACGAATTCCTTTGCATCAAACGCCTTAGCAATAACCCTGATATAACAATTAAACCAGCAGATAAAGGGGGCGCTATTGTTGTCATGAACACCTCTGACTACATTAACGAAGCTAACAGACAACTCTCTGATATTACTTTCTACAAGACACTAACCTCCGATCCTACTGACACGTTCAAAACCAAACTTCAAAATACTCTCTCTCAGCTTGAATCCTCTTCTGAAATTGATAAAAAAACCCGCCTCTTCCTCCTTCCTAAATTCAGTTCTCCTGGTCGCTTCTACCTTCTTCCCAAAATTCATAAGCCTGGCAATCCCGGCCGTCCAATCATCTCTTGTAACAACACACTCTGCGAGCCACTATCTGCTTTTGTCGACCACCATATACGCCACATCCCACCCAGTCTTCCTTCCTATATCAAAGACACTAACGATTTTCTCTCCCACATCCAGCGCCTTAACGACTCTAACTACGATTTCAAGAACGTCTTCCTCTGCACGCTTGATGTCTCTTCCCTCTACACTAACATTCCTCATGATGATGGGGTTAAAGCTGTGTGCAACAGTCTCAATGCTAACAAACCTTTCCATGTTCCTTCTACTGACACTATCTGCCTTCTTCTTCAGACTATCCTCACCTCCAATTTTTTCACTTTTAACAATGAATATTACATCCAGACCAGTGGTACTGCTATGGGCTCCAAAATGGCTCCCAACTATGCTAACATTTTTATGGGGGAGGTGGAAACCAAACTTCTTTCCACGTCTCCCTTGAAGCCGTTGGTCTGGCTGCGATATATTGATGATGTTTTCCTGATCTGGCCACACAACGAAGACTCACTCTTAACTTTTATCACCCATTCCAACTCCATCCATCCCTCTATCAAGTTTTCTCACAATTACTCTATCAGTACAGTTTCTTTTTTGGATGTCTCTATCTCTATCACTAACAGTAAATTGTCTACTAATCTCTATAAGAAGCCCACTGACCAACACCAGTACCTACACTATGACAGCTGCCATCCGCGCCATTGCAAGGATAACATCCCTTTAGGCCAGCTAACTCGCATCCATAGATTATGCACTAATCAGTCCGACAAGGACTTCCATGCTAACGCCCTTACCCACTCCCTAAAAGCAAGAGGTTACCCCAAATCTGTCATACGCGCTTCTATCTATAAACATCGCAATTCTCGTCCTAACAACAACCCCAAACCTTCTCCAGCCATGACAACACCTACATTAGTTCTTCCTTATCATCCAACCCTTAATAGTATTAAAAATGTCCTAAGGAAATATCAACATATTATTGACAACTCTCCTCTTCTCCACTCCATTCTACCGGAACCACCAAAAGTTTCTTTTAAACGGACTCTTAATTTTAAAGATATTCTGGTCCATGCTGCTATTACCAAACCACGCACTTTCACTAAGGGATGTTCTCCTTGCAATGCTAAGCGTTGTGGCGTTTGTCTTTTTCTTAACCCCGCTACCTCTGTCTCCAGCAGTGCTTCCTCCTTTACTTTCAAGATTAACCAGAACCTGACCTGCACTTCTCACAACTTAATTTACCTGTTACATTGTAAAGTTTGCCAGAAACAGTACGTTGGAGAGACGTCCAATACCATACGCTCCAGATTTGCCGGGCATAAGTTCGATATCCTTAGCAATGCCGACACCCCTGTCGCCAAACACTTTAATTCCCCTGGTCACTCTTTACAGGCCGTCAGCCTTTATATTCTTCGTAGTAACTTCCATAACCAAAAAGAAAGAAAGCAATTCGAATCTTTTCTCATTTGGAAATTTAATTCCCTCACCCCTAATGGCATTAACCTCAGCAAAGGCACCATTCCCTCATTACCTTTCCCATATTCCTCTTCAAATTCAGCTATTCCCTAATTTGTCGTAGGCTCTCTGGGCCCTTTTCTTTGTCTTTATCTTT
>JAHWFO010018885.1:213025-241688 GCA_023313115.1 Rhysida immarginata
TTTTTGCTAAACCCACATTTTACATGATGCTCTACAACTTTCTAAATAGCACATGTCAAGATTCGTACGAAAATGTTCAAGATTATTGAGGTTGTCGCTGACTGCGAAACGGTTATCCCTTTTTGATTGCAAGAAACATTGCAGTAGGACATTCATGGCCGTATCACTAAGGTGTAAAGGACTTATTGCAATGGACCTGTAGTGTTGCTTCTTAACGACAATGCAAGGCGATACTATTCAAGCTCTAATCAGATCCTTTGGTAGGCAACAACTTGACCATCCGCCTTACAGTACGCGCCTCGCAAGAACGACTACCACCTTTCCGATACCTAAAAGAGTTCCTTGGCAGACTGTATTTCAGCGACAACGAAGACGTGAAGACTGCGTAGCTTTTTTCACAGGCATAGACTTCTATGAAGTGGGCATGCAAAAGCTCTTTTCATTGATCGCTATGACAAGTGTTTAAATAAACGTAGAAACTACATAGAAAAATAGTTAAAAGTAAATCATGTTTGGTAAAGGATAAAGTTTGAAAAATATGTATAGAAGTTTTGTTTTTATCCCAAAACGGACCATACTTTAAAAATATCCCTCGTAAAATAAAATAGAATAAAAATAAGACTTGAGGACGTTTTTAGATAAGGCACATGGTCCTGTAGTGCCCTGCATAAATAATTACGGAGTAACAGAAACAAGATTTGATATAAGAATACTACATTAGGTCTAGCAGCTGACGCTTTCGGAATTACTCATTCGACAAGGTAAAGTGAAATAAATTTACAATGTTTACGGAAATATTGTATTTGGGATAATATTGACCAATCAAATCGAGCAAGTGCTATGTTTGCCTTAAATATTTTTATAAGCAGGTTTGTTCTGCTAAAGACGGTCGCCAAGTGCTGGCTTCGGTTCTCCATTGTTCTCCAATATTCCTTTTGCAAAATTGCCATTACTGTATTTACAACCCTCTTTTAACGTGAGGTAAGTATATTCTTCAGTACATTTCTCTATCTGTATATGAATATAAAACCCGTTACCACAAAAAAACATCCGAGATATACAGGCAATTCCAAGCTACAGTTCCTTTTTATTTTTTTCATTTCTCCATCATTCAAAATCAATTTTTATTTACAGCATGTTAAATGGGCCCCTCAGCAGCTTATGAGCTCAGGTTTACAGTAAACGAGCTGAGTAAATATTCGAGCTTTTACATAGCATTACAGATGCTTGATATTTCACCCCTAGTGATTTGACAAACGTCATTCCTGTAATCTAGGTCATACCGCACTCATATCAGCCGTAAACCTTATCGTTTACATAACCCAAAAGTTAAAAGTCACATAGATTATATAACCTGGAAGGCCAGGCAAGAAGAGCAGAGTCATCGCCCAAGCCAACGCTAAGGTAACTACGAAACAAAACTCGTCGTATACTTACCCCACTTGTAGGTATATTATTAATTTTTAGCACATTTTCTATATATAGAAATGTGCTTATGTGACCGGTTTGTCCAGCTGTTCGTCCGTCCGTCTGTCTGTAGATAATCCCACAATTCAATGCGTTGCAATAAAAAGAGTGCATGTATTAAATAGGCCTTTTTCACGTTTACGAGACTTGAGAAATAGCGGCGTCCTTGGCAGATTGAAAACGAGGCTGACGGGTGAAATTCACACACGGGAAAGCACTGTATGTGCTAACTTATAAATTAATAAAGACGTAACTGTTTAATCACTGGATTTTAACTCAGTATATTTCACGGATTCACTTGATGGAGTACGATTACTTAAGAAGGAGGCTATTGCAAATAAATTTGTGTTGCAAAATAGACCAAAACGAATGACTAAAGAAAATCACTTCAAAAATCAATAGTTTCCTTTTATATATTTATTTATTATTTCGTTAATTAATATTAAAATTTTATATAAATTACAGTGAATATAATTCATGAATTTAACATATACCTTTCGTATAATAAATTTTATTAATTGAAATCAATTAAAATTATATTGGGATGTTATTTTTTATTATTTGTTATATTTTTATATCAATATGGCAAGATCAATTAATCAATTAATTAATTAGTGGATCTTAATAACATTTTACATATTGCATATCTGTGTGCAAGTAACAATATAAATGTAAACGCACTGGCAATGATTGTTTATTGCAATTCATGCAATGAAAATGATAACACATATGACAAAAAGTTAAAAGAGATAGTTTAAGATCTCCTTCCAAAAACCTAGTTTATGGCGAACGTCAAGACTACCCATTATGACAATTTGACAGAATAAATAAAAGTTCAAGTATTTAGGAGAATTTAACCAAACGGATCAGAGAAAAAAGCTTTTAAAGCAAGAGTCAGTAAGATGAAATCGGCCTATTTCCTCACCAAAGATATCTATAAGAAGTCAATATTATTCAACGCTAAACTTTGGCACTAAACAACAGTAATACCCCCAGAAGCACTTTATACAGCTAAGTGTCTGACCCTGATCAAAAAAATGTTAACTCAAGAACTGAAAGTACCTGAAAGAAAAATATTAAGAAAAATGTTAGGATCAATATTTAAAGTACGTCGCAACAATGAAATATACACACATTCTGAAAATATTACTGATACTATACCGTTAGGAAAAGGAGAATAGTTTTTTTATAAAAATCTTGAAAGAATAAACCCCAATAGGCTGACAGGAAAAATTTTCAAATATATGTCAAAATTGAAAATAGCTAATACTTGGAATTGAAACACAAAAGGACATAGAAGAATTACAAATTTCACAAGCAGACATATAAAAACGTACAACACATGAAACCAGGTTGCTACAATAAAAAGGCTTTCGGGAAAAAATGAAGAATTAAAACGGCGCATTTTGGACTCAGGAAAGGAATAATAATGAGTTGCAAAGAACGTAGTCTATTGCGGATTATTCAACAACGCAACAACAATGACGACAAAATAAACCTCATTTATCAAATGAATTTGAAGTAATGATCATCATTGAAGAAGGAACTGAAAATTTTTATATATGTCCTGAAAATTGTAATTTGCATCCTGACAACAATGAACGGTTTGGTTTGATCAACAGTTTCCAGATATCTCTCAGTTTCTTAAGCCTTGGATCTAACATTTCTTTTACATCCTTCAATGATATCTGTGGTAGTGCATTTAAAAAAGGGACTGAATAAGCATTCATTTCTTCGCAGCAAGCTGCGCTTCCCCGGTCAGCCTCGTTTTCGATCATGCATGAGCGCGGCCATAATCTCGCACTTTCTCGTTTGAAAAAAGCCCATTGCTGGAAGACACGAATTAACCTCGCATTCGGGAAAACGCGTGTTGAGAACACACATGGGTTATGAGATATACTGCGCGTTAATGAGATGGTGCGCGTGCTCTGAACGTTAATGAGTTGGTGCGCGTGCTCTGAACGTTAATGAGTTGGTGCGCGTGCAGGATGCACATGTTTGACGATTATTGAAAGGGCAGTTCAGTCTCTAAATCAAGAAAATTTTTTTATTCCTAAGGAGCTTAGTATTTATTAAGATAACTTGAACACGAATTAACCTTTTCAAAGTCTGTTTTCACCAATCCATTAATACGGGATAGAGCACGAACAAGTACGAACGTGAGATAGCCGGAATAAGTACGTACTATAATGGCACGTGCTTTAATGGTACCATTATGATACGCCCTTAAATACTTCCTATAACTAGATATGGCATGTAATATATCAAACAAATCGTCACAACATATCATGAACGAATATATAAAAGTAATTAGTGATAGCAGGTAGTGGTCTAATAGCACGTGTACGTGCAAGGATGTCTCATGAATGAATATAACGCGTAAATAATGTTGGTGTGAAATGTTCAGTAGTACGTGTTTTAATGGTACAAAATGGAACTTTCAATGCTAAGATATGGCATGTAATATGTCAAAAAACTCGTAACAACATGTAATAATTGAACATAACGAGTAAATAATGATAATGGTTATTGGCTTAGTAGCACGAGCTCTAATGGTGCCTTATGATCCATATGGTACCATTGGAACTTTCAATTCTAATATATGGCATGTAATATATCAAACAACTCGTAACAACGTGCCATGAGTGAATATAACGAGTAAATAATGATAATGGTTATTGCTTTGATAGCACGTGCCCTAATGATACCGTTGGAACTTTCAATTCTAATATATGGCATGTAATAAATCAAATAACTCGTAAAAACGTGCCATCAGTGAATATAACGAGTAAATAATGATAATGGTTATTGGATTAGTAGCACGTGCTCTAATGGTACAATGTGGAACCATATGGTACCATTGGAACTTTCAATGCTAAGATATGGCATGTAATATATCTAACTACTCGTAGGAACGTGCCATGAGTGAATATAACGATTAAATAATGATAATGGTTATTGTATTAGTAGCACGTGCCCTAATAGTGTCATATGATACCATTTGGTACCGTTGGAAATTTCAATGCTAAGGTATAGCATGTAATATATCAAACAATCGTAACAACAGTACTGAATATAATGAGTAAATAATGATAGTGGTTATGTATTTAGTAGCACGTGCCCTAATGGTGCCATATGGTACCATTGGAACTTTCAATGCTAAGATATGGCATGTAATATATCAAACAACTCGTGACAGCGTGCCATGTGTGTATATAACGATTAAATAATAATAGTGGTTATTGGTTAAGTAGCACGTTCCTTAATTTTGCCATATGATACCATATGTTACCATTGGAACTTTCAATGCTAAGATATGGCATGTAATATATCAAACACCTTGTAGCAACGCGTCATGAGTGAATATAACGAGAAAAGTTTGATAGTGGGAATTGGTTTTGTTGCATGTGCTCTAATGGTACAATATAGTATTGTTAGAACTTTCAATGCTAAGTTATGGCGTGTAATATATCAACCAACTCATTACGAGTTGTTAGGTCTATTGTTATCTGCAGCAAGAGCATAATGCTGTTAGGCTTAATATAATCTAAAACTCACTACTGTTATACATATTGCTAATTAATAGTAGTTAATCGCTTCCTTCTGTAGTAGAAGATAACGTAGAAACATTTTAGTAATTTAATATGAAAAAATAATAGATGCTTACTCACAACGCTTCAGCAATTGAGACTCACTTCGTTTAACATTATGCGGGAATTCTTACAAATTAAAGAACTTTAATTTTTTTTAATGTATGAGGAATAACTCCCTCTTCATTTACCTTTCAGTTCTTCAAGTTTATTCGTTTAAATTCTCTCTGTACATTAGCTTACTTAAATAGTAATTTACAATTTAGTTTTCATATTTATTTATTTTCTCTTATGTGTTTTAAAATGTTGATTAAGTCACTATATCCATGTACGATGCTATAACATGAAAATGTGCTCCCTTTATCCGCTTTGGCGGTAAAATCATTCTTGTTATATGTGGCTTTGCCACTACATGACCAGACTTCGAAATCTTGGTGGGAGTTATACAACACGCTGTATAATTAGAAAAAACGTGAATTACCTAAAACTTCTCCTTGCTTGGATAGATATGGATTATTTAACGAAAACGAAGTTTCTGCTATAAAAAATTAAGATCATCATTAATATCAATGTGTAAGGATACATGGTTTGCAATTCAAACTTAATATTTTTAAATAAAATCCTAATCTGTTCAATCTATTTTTCATGAAAGTAGGAAATTTTGAACTAAGGGACAAATAAAGAGAACTTTTTTTAAATATACCGAATCGTACCTAAGCATTTTTAATATATAACTAAAATTTATTTTCAAATCTTTCCTTTCAATGGTCTCATTATTTATTATACCCAATGTTTATTGTATATTTTAGTTTTTCACAGATAGGAGAGCGATCTGTCCATTCGCCACCGTTACAATATCGCGAGCTCTCTCCGATCAGTATGTGGCCCTTTCTGGCTTTGTATCTTGCTATTGATCCATTAACAACTATTTCACAATTCGGCGGAATGCCGGGACTTCCACATTTGAGTGAATCGTCTGCTTGATATTATTGGTTGTTAATAATAAGATCTAAACAGAAATGAAATAAACCTGTATTTAACTAAACAGGTTGTGGCCTTACAGTATAACAGAGGGACATCTAGAGTTCCAACTAGTTTCGCCATTTATTCCCGGCTTTGTCAAGGATATACAGCAAGAGGCATGCAAGCCTTTATATATACAGAACAGTGGTGTAAGTTAAGCAATGAGCGTAAATATATACAAGGACCAATAGGATATAAAGCAAGGGGGCCAATGAGTTCAAAAACGACGTAATGGCCAGTAGAATAAAATAGAATAAATACAAAAATTTTTAAAATACACAAAAGAGAAGTTGTACAGAGATGGTGCGTTAAACGCGAACCGAATAGAGACCATATCCGGTTGTCCGAAGACAAGAGAATTTACATAAAAAACAAAATAAATTAAAGGGGTAAGAAACTTACAAAATGCAGAAGAAACATAAAGAAAACGAGAGAAAATCATAGTCGATCAGATAAAGAACTAAGTATTGCAACTCATTGGCCCCCTTGCTTTATATCCTATTGGTTCTTGTATATATTTACGCTCATTGCTTAACTTGTACCACTGTTCTCTATATATAAAGGCTTGCATGCCTCTTGCTGTATATCCTTGACAAAGCCGGGAATAAATGGCGAAACAAGTTGGAACTCCTGATGTCCCTCTGTTATACTGTAAGGCCACCACCTGTTTAGTTAATAGGAACAGTATTATGATTCATCCTTCCACCGAAACCTGTATTTACCAAGGAAAAGTTGTACTTCACATACAGTTACAGTTGCATGTATGTAGATGCGAATCCGCAATTTATGAATTGGATTTGGTTTTTTACATTTTGCTTTCCACTTCACTCGAGGAGCAAGAGGTTCGTCTAGAGATAAATTAAGCATATGCGAGTTATTCATAGCAATATATTTATTGTTAATTTTTTTTTTTTACTTCAAACATAAATTTTGGAATTACAGAAAGTTGAAATTTGATTGCATCTTATGGAAATGTCGTTTTCGACTGAGATATTGTAAAGTTGAAGATGAATTTCTGTAAGATATGTAAACATTAATGAAATAAAAGTTGAGAAATAAAATAATTAAAAGATATGCTAGTAAGAGAAGTAGGGCGAGTCAGGGCAAAGTCGATCATTTCAAACATGATGGCCTATTAAATTTTTTTTTAATAATTTTAACTCACATAAATTAGTACTATTAATTGATGATCTAGAGTTGATTGTACCAAAGTTTTGGAAAGTAAAATTTTAATATTAACGTAAGAAAAAAATTATATTTCCCACCCCCGTCCTGTGATCGTGTTTGCTCCCAAGTTTGGGGTAAAGTCAATCATTGAATATAAAGCTCCAAAAACATGAAAACAGCCAAAATTAAAGCATTTCAATCAAACATTCCCCACTTGTAAATAAATATTTTCCACGAGATCTAACACATTGTTCATGGAACAAGAGAGGCACTTGGAACACTGTATCCATGCTGTGAATTTTCAAGAACTTGGCATGTAAAAATTTAGGCCACAAAAACCATAATTGTTTTGGCTGTCTTTATTTGCAGCTTTAGTAGCTAAATTGATTTGCTTGGATGTTGTTCTACGTTTGCTTTATTTCTTCCTTGTTAGTGCCCCTTTCAGTCTCACTCCTTTTGACTATGATACACTTAATTGTTCAACGTGATCAGGGGAAGCGACGATTGTGGCTGTTTGTTTTCTTCTTCCACAACTATTTTTTTCCGATTGAATTTTAGATGGTGAAGGCAGACAAGTTCTGAATGAATCTTCTGTATTTTTCACTGCCTGTAGAACAGTTTCAGCGACTTGCTGAATATTGCTAACTTCGACACAACAGAGTTAAAACAGAGTTATCTACTGCCTTAATTAAACATATTAATTAATTATTTCAAATTCCCCACTTTTTATCAAAAAACATTGCATAATTTGATCAGTCAGATCTGCCCCATACGATAGCGGTAACAAAAATGAGAGCTGAAAAAAAAACTGTAATAATTAGCACGCCACAAAAGTTGCCAAATTAAACCTAACATCAATACTTAGTTCGACCAACAATATTACATTTAATACGTTGATAAATTGATCAATATGAATCGAAACATTTGTGGTCAGCTTAGAAGACAGGTAAACTGACTTACCATTTGGTCACACAAGCAGCAGTTGGTAGTTTTTTTCGACTATACAACGATCCGACGAAATCGCCATTAACGTTATGGGATTGCTCGGGTGTCGTTTACTATAGCTAATTGTTGACAGCTTCATAAAGTAATTAGGAAAAAGGTATTCTGTTTCCAGCTTAGCTTGATCGACTCGCCCTATTAGGTTGTTGCCTATGAAATGTCGGATTTAGGGATATAATCTTTACATGTTTATACATCAAGTAGATTCTTGTTGTGTTTTGGATAGTGCTTAAAAATCCCTGTATGTGACCAAGGAATCATATGAGTGCTAGCTTATAGTCTGTTCGCATAGACACAAAATGAAAGTAAAGCAAATACAGAATACTTGTTCTTTACTAGGTCAAACAAACCGTTAATGTTTTTCTGCTGTTCTTCATCAACGTAGCAGAAAAACATTAATGAAGCATTAGGAATTGACATAGAAAATAATCAAACTATTCAGCGTCTGTCCGAAAACTCGGTTTCGGCGATATAATCCTTGTAAATTAATATTGCGGATAATTAGTACAAGCCATAGAACGGATATACATATATATATTAATTGAATGTTAATATATATTAACAGAATCACGAGACACAAGAACCCTGGAATACAATAAATAATAGTTATTAATTGAAAATACAAATTAAATAAAAAATAAGATATAATAAACAGAAATAATTAATCAAAATCAAAATAAAAAGCTGACGTTTCGGATAGAGACTATTCTTTATCAAAGCAAAAAAGGATAATTCTCTAAAAGCAAATAGAATATTAGAGATTTATCCTGAAGTTATGAAATTTGTACTAACGGACGGATTTATATATAGTTTGCATGGGGAATAGTAATAAGGAATAGTAATATGAAATTGAAATTATAAAAAAGTTTAGGAATGATAGGGTGCCTAGCAAAAAGATTTTTCCTGATTATCAGCAGACAAAAAAGGCTGTCATGAAAGAATATTATTGGCAATGTTCAAAATTTTCGATTTTATGATTCCTGACTGTTCCTGGTTAAAAAAAAAAAAACAAAAAAAAACTATCATTCCCAAACTTTTTTATAATTTCAATTTCATATGTGTCATCCTATGGCATTTTTCTCGCCGCTCCCTTAATATTTCTTATTTGTCCTCCGTCCTGTCCTATCCCAACAGTTCTTCTAATTAATCTCATTTGTTCTCTTCTTGTTTTTCAGTCAATACCGTATTAATATTCCCCATATATATGCCCGTCAGTTAGTACAACTTTTATAACTTCAGGATAATTCTCTAATATTCTATTTGCTTTTAGAGAAGTATCCTTTTTTGCTTTGATAAAGGATAGTCTCTATCCGAAACGTCAGCTTTTTATTTTGATTTTGATTAATTATTTTAGTTTCTTATATCTTATTTTTTTATTTAATTTGTATTTTCAATTAATAATTATTATTTACACGCCATAGACAACGGCGAACTACGACCACAAGTGACTCTGGCCCTCGCCAAACTGTAGAAGATATGGCAGAGACATTAGGCATTCACTATGCGACAGTTTCTCTATACATTCAAGCACATTGTAGAATCAATAAGCTTAATAAATGGGTTCCCATGATCTCACGAACAAAACATAAGAGTCGACTGGAGGAACAAGAGTACACAAATTACACAACTCTTCTTCATTTACAATACTCTCCAGACTTGTCGCCAACTGACTATCAATTTTTTAGCATTTGGGCGTGTCTTCAGCAAGGAACGTCGGATTTTTAAGAAACTGGCCACAAGTATGTGGATGGGGGAGATATATAGTAAGTATTGGTGCCTATTCTGATTATTAAAAGCCAGTTTCCTCAGAATTACTGCTGCTTGAAGTTAGACTATCAAAACCGAATTTTCATGTGCAACAACCTGATTAATACAAGATTTGTACTTTCTTCATACATTTTAATAATACTGACCATTTTCATGTAATAAAATGAAAACAACCATTATGGTAAATGCTTGAAAATCAAGTGATGGAATCACGTTTGTTGATATCGTTAATCGAGAATTGTGAATCGTAATGCAGTCTTTAATGCTTTTATCCACTAACATATCAGCTGATCGTGGTGTTTTAGAAACATGAAAATCCAAAGTTGCATTCTTCATTTGATACAGTAGATTTAATCCTGTATTAAAAATATTAAGGGTATGATAATTATTGTTACATAAAATGTTTGTTTCTTGTAAGAACACATAGGGTTTTTAAATTAAATCCTATACTGGTTGTGGCTAATAGAGAATTTGCGGTAGTAACTTTTCTCTTATAATTATATCGAAAAAGTCATAAGCGTAACGAAATCTAAGTTTGCTATAAGAATAAGGTAACCGATCAGAAATTCTCCATTATTTTTTATTCATTGTGATGCCACTCGCAAATAGCGGCCAGAGGAGATTAGCCACCGATCTTGCAAAGAGAACTGGAGATTTCGTTCAAGTCTAAACATTATGATCTGCTAATATGATACGATATTTGGTTTTACAAATGCAGAGCAATTAAAAGCCTTGACAAATCTCACTTCATCAATGAAGAAATTTTTACCTCTGACCTAATAATGTGACCAATTTATTATGTAATATAAAGTTTGCATACAGCAACCAGCTTGTTTAGAATAAAAGCTTACCTTATGGATAAATCTAACCAGACTTTATAACGCAAGGGAAAAGTCCCACTACAAACTCTGTATTGTTTATTGTCGTTATAAGTAGCAATAGCGGCAGATCAGACCCAAATAATAACAGAACTCACTTTCATGATACGTGTTCAAAAATTTTAACTTCTCACTTGCAATTCAGTGATCATGAAACTAAGTTTACTTTGATTAAATTAGGATTAGCTTAGTTACTGCATTCTGGTGTTTTTTCTTTCCAAATGCCAGGAAAGATACAGGAATTGTTCGCAGACCCATCGAGAACAAAGCTTTCGTTGCAGTCGTAGCTTATGTTGCTATTTATCCCATAATGAATCAAGTTTGGTTGAATGCGACCATGAAATGGGATCGCGGGACGTGCACAAAACAAATTTGCAGCTGGAATCAAACAAAATTTACAGTGTTGATGAATTGGTTGATGAAATTTTAGTTATTAAAGGTATTTAGATCCGGCTTAGGAATAGTTCAAGAGATTCCGTAGATTAGTGAATTAGTGTTCCGGAGATTCACGTACAAAATATTTCAGGGAACTTATTATTTTCTAGGAAATGAATGGAAGAATAATTCATCTTGGAAGTAAATTGGATTATACTAATTTAAACCAATGCATCTTCCATTTCCTTTCTAAATATTAATTATAAAGATGATTATCTGGAGATATTTACTTGCAGCTGTTGAAGATGAAAATATAAGAGAAAGAATAATAATAATAAATGAGAATACAGCCATCTTCATTATTTCATATAACGGAAGATGAAGATAAACAAAATTAGTCTCTTCATAGCAAAGGATATGAATAACAAAACAATAAACATATGATGTATCACATCCGCTTTACTTTCTTAATTTTTCTCTTTTTGTTTAGAGTGTGTATTTTTTAAAATATTGGACTAACATTGAATCTGAATTTCTCAGTATCTTGATATTTTGATATTCATGTTGTTTAATACGGAATCCAGGATGTTAAAATGTCTCTTCTCAATGGAGTACTATTATAGTGAGAAATCATCTTGTTTAGCGTAGTTATTATTAATGTCGCAAATTCTATAATCTGTCTTTATTGTAGAGCAGAAAATCAGGAGAGTTGTGGAGCATAGAAAAAGATATAGGTACATATGATTCATGTTTGAGTGCAAAAATAAATAAATTTTAAATTACGAATAAATTAGGATTTATGCTATTATAATCTGGTGAGATCTCGATATGACTATAGAAGTAGAAAGCACGTTTGGAAAATGACGCTTCTTATTGTTTCTTCACTTGATTCATTTGTTTTTACGGGGATCATTCATAAAATACGTATGCAATAAGGTGGAAGGGGAGCATATTGCCTAGCGTGACAAATTGTAACGGGGAGGGAGGGGTAAGACGAAACTTGACGTCAGAGACTTTAATTTTATTTTTTAATAACAACCAAAGTTTTCGCTTTTACGTCGTGTACATTCCCTGGCCAAAAAATAAAAAAAAAAAAGTCGCGACGTTCAATATTAAGTTTGGCAGCCTTTCGCTTTGTTGAAGACGCGCATTCGCCGTGGCATAGATTCAACAAGTTCGTAGATCCTCTCTACGTCTAATTTCGTCCAGTGGCTCAGCATTTTTCGCCAAATCCTACAGTGATGGGGGAAGAATGAAACCTCTCCGTATGCCCAAAGATTTTCTATAGGATTAAGAAGTATCACTGTGGGTGCCAGCTGACGTCTTAAAATGACTGATCTTAAGACCAGAGCCAGTCGGTTACAATTCGAGCTCGGTGAATCCTGGTCTTGTTGATCTGGAATATTTTAGTGCCATCAGGAAAGAACTCGCTCATGGATGGAATAACCTGGTTATTCAGTATAAATAGATATTCGATTGACGTCATTTTATTGCTACCTAATTTGCAGTACCCAAATCAGACAAAGAGAAGCAACCCCACACCATTTCATTGCTCCACAAGTTTGGACAGTAGGTACCATCGCTTTGTGCGGTTCTCTTCTTACACTGATGTCCCCATCATTCTGGACTAGGGAAGCCTGAATTCATCACCACATGATTTTTTTTTCCACTGCTCCACACACGTAAATTTGTGCTCTCGAGAAAACAGTAATCGTATTTTTTTTATTGGTCTCAGTGACAAGCGATTTTCTTATGACAGCGAAGCTGCTTAGTCCCATCCCTTGTGCGTGTGGATATGCTTTTGACTGACTTCCTTGTTAAATTTCCCTGTCAGTTCTAATGAAGAATCTCTGTGGTTGACCATCACTATGCGTCTTAATTATTCCTGGTGACGAATATTCTGAGGTTTTTTTTCTTTACCACAGTTACTCTTCGAAGTTGATGGTTCAGATCGTTCCTTCCAAGCCTTAATGATGCCTTGAACAATTCTTACTCCAGTTTCAGTAATTGCCGCAATCTCTTTGCTTAGAATCGACCAACAATTTGTCCCTTCTAAAACTCGGCTCTGACCAGGTGCTATGTACACAGACATCTTTTTTTCCAATTAATGAAGTGATAAATTAACGCAGGACAAGTTAAAGGTAATATCGTCAGCGAAAATTCGCACATGACTGCAATAGTAAGCCAGTGATTAGTTCCTTAGTATTTGCATATTGAATATTCGACTGCGATTTTTTTTTTCGGCAATGTATCTCAAGGTGTCGAAAACAGTGGTACAGAAGGATGCAGAATGGATGTGCGAAGATGAAGTGAACGTGGATTTTCTAGATACGCAAGTTGTTCTGATGCCGATTATAGAAATGTGTGAATATACAAAAAAAATCCTTGGAACTGCCATCAATATAATGTTTTTCTTTATTACTTATTTTATCACAATGTTAATGATCATTGTTGATTGATGTTGTTTTGATAAGCTAACCAAATAGTTGTTGATTTAATAACTAGTGCAGTCAACGCTAAGGAATAATTTTAATTTTGTCCTTGCAGTATTTAGTTTTAAATAGATGTGATTTCATTGAACATTGCTTGTATTGTTGAAATTCATACAGATTATCATTAATTTTTCGTTAAGGGGGGGGGATTAGGAGGATTGTGATGTAATATTAGATTGGGAGGAGTTACACAAATGTGACGAAGTGTGACAAGGGGGTAGGGTGGTTTCCAAAATAACTTGATTTTGCGTGACGTATTTTATAGATGGGCCCCTGCGGTTGATCATTGCGATGGTTCCTTGATGAATTTCTTGCGGAATGTTTTATCTCCTACATCTGCTATGTCAAAAAATAATTGCTACATCTAAATTTAAGACTGTCTAGTTTATTATATCTCCAGATAAAAAAGCATTTTAGAATCTTCAATTTTATGCTCTAACAGACAAGCCAAGAAAATCGCTCCTCCTGCAATAGATCAAGCGGCATGATGTTGCTTAACTTCATCAACCAATCAACGGCTGCCGCAGCCTCATTGCATAGGTCTTTTATTTATCGTTCATATTCCATTTAAAGTGCGCGTTTTTTCAACACGTAGTCAAGCAACATTTCAAACAAGGAAGTATTACGATTGTTCTGAGGAAAATTAATTTTGTATTAATTGCAAAAAATAAAAACCTTTTTAAAAGCAATAAATTTAACAGTCATTTATTTAACATCAACTTCAGGATAAATTTTACTTCAGCTGGTTTCCAAGGTAACGAGGTGATTGACAGTTCTCATGTTTCGCTTGTCGGAGTATGGTTTCATGTAAATAAAGGACTGGCGTTTGATGAAAATTTGTAACCGTTAATTTCAGTTTTCCCCTTAAGATGAAAGTGTTGTTTTTTTCGGCATCCTGCATGGTCAATCAATAAGGTAAATTTTGGAGACATCATGCGCTCTTCGCCGACTTTAGATTGCACGTTCTTGCTTCTGATTTATATAAAATGGACTAGATTTTGCAGTCCCGAATTCAGCTAAGGCAACCAGGAATGTATGAGAAAGAAAAATATGAGGAAAAACTTATAATCACGACGTATTCATTTTATTACGAGGGGCGTTCAAATTTGACCTGGACTTTATTTTTTATAAAATCAGGAAACTACAAAAAGAAACACACCGGTTATTTCTCAAAGAACTCTCCTTGCTTCTCTACACATTTTTCCACCGTTCTGTAGAAATTAGGAGATTTCAGTTCTCTACAGGGTGAGTCAAAAGTTGCAGTACACCCTGTTTTTTCGAAAACCTTGCAGGAATTGGGAACTCTGAATATTCCAGTAAAGAATGGGTGAGGTTGTCTACCTTTTACGGTATATACCGAACATGTCCGCCATCTTGAAATCGGCCATCTTGAATCTAAGTCAATTTTTTAAAATAGAAAGGGGGGTCGTGTGTATATCAAATAACATCAGCATTTTCTGACAATTTCATTCCTGTAAACAAATTTGAAGTAGCAGTTATGGTTCAAAAGTTACAACACATTTTGTTTGGAATTACGGGCTGGACTGTTCTCCATAAAGGTTTACAGTCATTTAATGTGTTCAACATGGTGTCCCTCATGACGAAGGAAGTCAAAACCATTGTTGAGGTTGTCTCGTCAGTAGCACTTATTGAACGACCACTCCGTGCCTTGTCAACCACAGTCCCAGTTTCTCGGAATTTCTTAATTAAGCACTTGGCAGTGTGGTGTGAAATTGGAAGTCCTTCTGGGTGCCGGTTGTTAAAATCTGCAGCTATGACACGAAAACTTTGTTCTCCTACATCAAAATGACCTCAATTCTCTCCTCCGTAGTCAAAACCATCTTCAGTTACCCGCTAAAAAATGAAACAAAATGTGTTGTAACTTTTGAACCATAACCGCTATTTCAAATCTGTTTACAGGAATAAAATTGTCAGAAAATGCTGATGTTAGTTGATATATCACACGACCCCCTTTCCATATAAAAAAATTGACTTAGATTCAAGATGGCCGATTTCAAGATGGCGGCCATGTTCGGTACATACCGTAAAAGGTAAACCACCTCATCCACATGTTACTGGAATATTCAGATTTTTCAATTCCTGCAAGGTTTTCGAAAAAAACAAAGGTGTACTGCGACTTTTGACTCACCCTGTAAAAATTCTCAGGCTGATGTCGAAACATCGTCAGAACAGCCTTTTTCACTTTCTCATTGGAGCCGAACCTCTGCCCTCATTGGAGTACTAAAACATTTACAGTTTTCCTCTTTCTCAGATTTTTACTGACGTTTTTGAATCGCTTGATGATGTGAAACTGACACAAAGCTACTTACAGCCAGAATGAGTAACATTCCATGTGTTACGCGAGTCAATGGCGGCAAACTCAGTTCTGAATTTTTTTCTTAGGACGATGTATTTATAAAAAATTTATGCATATAAATCGCCCGGTCTTTCAGGGCTAGATTTCATTACCAATGCTCTCCAAAAGATTGATGATGAAACACTGAGACGTACTACGGATAACTGCTGTGACATAATAATAAAGTGCAAGGTTCGGATTTAGAGCATCAGTATATCATTTATATTTTAATGATTTCAAATACTATTAATCTCTTTTGGAGAGAGTCTCCAGTAGTTTTGAAGATGTAAGTGGCAACTCGATAAAATTATTGTGACGATGGTTCGCTGGAAATGGTGCAAGTAAATTCTGTTAATTTTCCATATCAGAAGAATGTTGTTTGTCTTGAAATCAAATGAGTTAGTTTTCTTGTTTATAAAAAAAAGGATGAGTTATTTCATGTTTTGATATGGTGATTTCCATTCCTCCTGTTAAGTGTTATCTGTAATGATAATTGCGTGGAGAGCTTATCGTAATGCACGCAGGTCTACCGTGTTTTAAATTTTCAAAAAAAAATAGCGCAAAAAATATTAACACGAATGGTTATTTAAAAGTTTTTTTTATTGTCTAAAATGTATAAATAAATTCTTGAAATCGTGTACTATGCTATATCAATGTATAATTAAAAATAATAAAAATGATGTATGCATAATAATTTTATTAAACATTTTAAGTACCGAAATTGTAAATCCATGAGAATAAAATGTATAAATTTTGTTTCTAATATTCCAGTTTACAAGCTACGATATAATCAAAGTGTAGCAATTAATTGTGATTAATAATAAACAATTTCTTAGCAAATTGTATAAATGATAATTGAATGTTTCTCTCTCTCATTGCCCCTAAGCATAAGGGCGCGGTTTTTAGATAAGATAATTATAGAAGATAGCATGCTCTTATCTATTAAAAAACACAAAGTGAAACATTAAACGAATATCAAGTAAGTGAATCTAATTTTTATTTTAGTGTTCAATTTTCTTTTAAAACTTTCTTTGCGCTACCTTCTATGATGTATACTTATTTTTTCCGTGTGTAATTGTAATTGAAAATAATATGCATAAAATAACATAATATGCCCGCTTTAGGTGAGTGAATTTTTACTGAGCTTTTGAGTACTGTGAACACTTAGCGAGAAAAGAGGCATTAAATAATGGTAATTAATACTAAAGGAAACTGTGTATATTTTTGTAATGTTAAAGTAGAAAATTCAATTATATAAGGAATCATAGAAAAATGAATAAAATTTACTGGCAAGTCAATTATCAATTAGCAACATTGCAATACTTTTATTATTCGTAATGATAGAGAATGCTTGCGTCGAAATGTTATCTCCCCCCCTCACCTCCCGGACATTTCGAACATGCTTGCGAATGGTCGTTAACGATTTAGCCAACTTTAAATCAATAAAATTGTAAGTTCCTATTTCATAAAGAACTGATAATTCCTTATTACATAAATTAATGTAAAATGAACTATAATGAGAGTCAGGTATGGTGTCTGTAAAAAATTTACTAATGTCATTTCATTACATGTTCCTAAAGTTCAAACCTGAGTGAAATTAAATAACAATAAAACGTGTGGATAATATTAGCATATTTCCCGTTATTCTGAATGCTTTTGGGAAGCAAATCCTAAGCCATGCTTTGTGAAAGTTTTGGTAATATATGCGTAGTCGCTTAGACTACAGCTGTTCGTAAGACAGCATTACATTAGTGTCCACTGCGTCAGCTAAACAAAATGACTGCTTCTCCGTTAGAGAAGGTTTTTTGTGTATTTGAATTATCGAAAACCATCTCGGTCAGTCATACAGTGGGATTTTAAACTATGATATGGTAAAAGCCCATCGAAAAAGCAGTCCATCTCGATTGGAGAGAGAAATTCAGAATGGTTGTTGCGTATGCAAAGAGAAAAGTTTAGAAGGCCACGCGAGGAAAAGATCAATAGATCGTATAACAAATAACTTCGACATAGAGCATCTGCAACTTATTCAAACAAATTTAAAAGACCATGACTATAATCACAAGTCAGGCAACCGAAATGCCCAGGACCGATAGGATTTTAAAGCATTCGAGAATGAAAAGGATAGCATTTGATTTGTAAAAAAGCCTTTCGTTCTTAAAAATTAGATGAGAATGCTAAGGAAGCCTCTGGTTGCTAAGCAAGGCGTACTTCTAAGGGAAATGTATAGTTCAAACAGAATAAAATTACTTGAAAAGTTAAATGGAGAAAGTAGCAGTTCTCTATAGATTAGAACATATACGAATCCTTTAATTTGTAAGCATTCCTTTTTAATGAAATAAGCGTTAATTGTTGAAGCGTTCTGTGTAAGGTTCAATTCTTTTTTCATAAGCTATTGTCAAGGCTTTTCTACGTAGGAATGATTAGCTACTAGCTATTGTTAAAATTTGTCTAACGCAAACTTACTATTGATAATATAAGGTATAGGTAATTACATGCCATATCTTAGCATTGAAAGTTTCCAATGGTTTCCTAATGGTATCATTAAAACAAGAATCATGGAACCAAATTAGATTATCATTAATTTTACGTTATATTCATTCATGGCACATCATTTCAAGTCGTATGATATATTAGATGCCATATTTTAGCATTGAAAGTTCCAATGAACCATAATGGGTCCACTAAACCAAGTGCCTTGGAGCCAATTTCGACTATCATTAATTTTACGTTATACTTATTAAGGAAACATCATTACAAGTCTTTTTATATATTACATGCCATATTTCAGCTTTGAAAATTCCAATGAACCATAATGGTTCCACTAAACCAGCTGCCTTTGAACCAATATCGACAATCATTAATTTTACGTTATATTCATTCATGAGACGTCATTCCAAGTTGTTTGATATATTACATGCCAGGTCTGAGCTTTGAAAGTTTCCACTGAACCATAATGGTTCCATGAAACCACATACCATTGAACCTATTTCGATTATCATTAATTTTACGGTAATATTCAAACATGAAATGTTATTTCAAGCTGTTTGATCTAATGCATGCCATATCTTAGCATTGAAAGTTTCCAGTGGACTATAATGGTATCACTAAACCACATACCGTTGAACCAGTTCTGACTGATATTGACCATCAAGGAAGACCATCACGTGGTTTCACTTAATTCACAAGCTTTTTCTCTGCTTTAGCTATGGAATGCCAAAGAGAGAACTACATTTGGGAGTGCACAGACCATTTATACATGGAATTGTATAGTGAAAAACGTGGCCCCCTATATTATTTGTAACCTTTTGAACCGGAAGTAGTTCATCGATTTTTTCCACCAACGAACTCAGTCTTCCGATTTCCATGGCGAAAATGGAAGTCGAAAATTCGGAAGGGTTCGAAAGCTAGAGCACCAACAGACAAACAGACAGACAGACGGACGAACGGACGCACATTGTGAAAACATAAGTACCTATCGGTCCTAATAATCGTTAAAGAGTAAATAAAGAATAGTCTATCGCACCAAATTTATTTCATCAATAATAATAATAATACATGTACTTTGTTTTCTATAAAACTTTGAAAATATCCGTTTTCTTTATAGTTACTTCGCATTAAGAATGTTTGCATAAATGAATAAAAAGAATCATTCGCGTTCTAATATGGCCTTTTGTAAAACTATGATAATTCTATGTGTGTAGGGATCCAAAAGTCGCGCACAGCGAAATAATAATAAAAATCAAACGACATTAAAGAACACTATTTAATATTACTTGATATAGTATTTACACAACACATGCTCAAAATACCCTGTTCAGTAACTTTTCAACTATTACACTATTTAAAGACAATCGAATTTGGATGTGCGGGACTTTTGGATCTCCATGTATTTTAGGTAAGTTTTTGAAATTTAAGCTTTTGCAAAATAGAAACTACCTAATGAGAATAATAATTTTGTCACATGTAGGTTACGCAGAGATTATATGAACAGGACCTCAATTTGGGTATTATTTCTCACACGGACTTAATTCCCAATGATTTTGCGCCAAGAGGGTTAAATGAAAGAAAGTATGAAAAAAATTTTATTCTTGGAAATGTGTATGAAATAGAATATATTCTCTCAGTCATTTAATGTTTACTGCTGTATAATATTATTTTATTTTTCTTTTCAAGTGCATTTCCGTTTGGAGTACTTACACAATGAAAACAACGAAACCATCATTTCGAAATTTAATTCTATTTTTCCAAATTTCGATCTCTCTCTTTGTATTTAGCATTCTCTTCATTTTATTTCATCAAGCTAACACATCCACTTCAACTAATGACACCAAAGAAGAGGGTAACATTACCATTAACACAACTGTTCTCGCCACAGAGGTCCTTTACAAATGGGCAGACAAATACGACTTCTTCATTCCCCATATAACCGTTCAGTGTGAATGTCTTTGTACGGATGATGAACATCTTTATTTCTGTAACAAAGACACTTATCAGAAACATCATGAGTGCGCGAGGTTGGCTAACTCAACGTCACGATGTGCTATTTATGATAGGACCGGAAAAGATACCAGTATCTGTTCCGATTATTATCGGCTGTGTTGTCAAGTATACTTCTCAAAATATTTTGATATAGACGGAAACGTTAGAAAATATATTGCTTTACGTTTGAAATTTGATAAAGCGATTTTCAATTTGAGATTGGATTCAGAGTTCCATGGCATCAATAAAACTATATTCATTGATAGTAGAGTCAAAAGGTTGTATTTAGATTCCCAAAAAATTATCCAATTCGATTATAAAAAGCCAGTGCATGCTTTGAATGAGAAGTGGGTTTTCTTTGATAATATTAGAGAAGAATTGTTATTCACGGAAAATCTCAATCATAAGACAGGTCTTGATCCGACTAGAATAGGATGGTTCCACTGGGATGATAATCGTGATCAACTCTCAATTTTTTCTGTTACAGATCTGCAGAATTATATGCAAGTAGATCCATTAAATTGTCGGTCAATTCCTCCAGTTTTCAATTGGAAATTAGATGCCGTACTCTATTCCTCATATAGTACAATGTACAATTCTAATATTAAAATAAAGCGTGTGTCAGAGATTTACAATGATTCCATTTCAAAAATCTCCATGGAACGTAGCAGACAAATCGTAAGAACTGAACCAAAAGATTCCTACTCGATCAGTATTACATTATCGGCTGAATTTTCTTCTTTTATGTTCTCTGCCGTTGTTGAGAAATCTACAGATAAATCTATGTATATGCTGAGAATCAAGTTCATTAAAGGCGATGGAAGTTTTGATGCAGAGATTTTCAGTCCTTGGATGAATAAAATACGGTTTGGAATTTTAATAGGAAAGGGTTCTGATGTTGTGCCTGCTTATTTTAACTACAGCGTGGATATAAAGAATATCGAATCAGCTTGTCTGTGTATCAATCAGAACATTGAACAACTGTGCAGCCTATTAACCTTAATAACCAACGAAGAAATTGATTCATCAACGATCCCGACACCGTCGTCCTCATCTAGCTCTCAGCTTAGCAGTGAAACAGATTTAAATTCGAATGAAACTGGGATTGGACTTTCAAGAATAGCAATTGGATTTGGAATTGGAATTGCTACTTCTATAATTTTAGTAATACTGTGGCATTGCAGGAAAAGAATTTTTCCTTTGGTGAGTTTATCAAGTATATTTTAAAATTAATTACGTTAACTATTATTAAAATAATAGAAATAATAAGAAATAATATTTGAATTTTAGGTTTGATTTATTCTAATATTAGAAAGCTTTATTTATTTAATATGATTTATTCAATCTCGAATGAGGATTCTTTCGCAGACAACACTGCAGTTTCTTGAATAATTAATTTAAAATAATAACTCCTATTGATTAAAAAATAGAAAAAAATCATAAAAACAATTGATAATGAAAGTCACCTAGTGTGGAGAAATGCAACAATGAAGTGGACGGAAACACAGATTAATCTGTGTTGTGGAGCTGGTTGAAGCAGGCGAAACACAGGTGAAAAGAAGAAACACAGGAAGGTCTTGGAGAATGTTACAAGAAAGTCACAGGAAAAAACACAATAACAGTAAAAGAAGAACTAAAATGAAAGTCCGATGATCAGGAACGTTGATAACAATTTTAATAGGAATTGAAACAATAAAAAAAACGTTTTCGGGATATTTTTCCCATCTTCAGTTTATAGAAATTTTTTGAGTGAAATTTCCGTTAAAATATAATGAACACATAATAATGAAAAACAATAAAATCAAAACAATGTATGTTTGATTGTTGTGAACAGGGTAGGGTATTGGATTGATGAGAGCAAGTGAAGTGTTATTGTCTGGGTTATGTGTTATAATTTTTTATTTTTTTATTTTTTTTAGTAGTAATTTCCATTTATTATTAATTTCTATAGATGGTTTGGCTAAATTGTGTTCATTCGAAATTATGTTGATGGTTTCTTTTATTAGTCTTTTTAGTAATTTATTTCTTTACCAATGATTTTGACTTTGTTCCAATCTGGATTATGACTTTGGTTAATACAGGGGTTCATTAGGTGATTATTTTTATAAGCTTTTATTAACTTTGCTGTGTTAGTTGTTTAGGTCAAATCTTGTAATCATTATTAAACCAACTTTCCGACAAGCTAGGGAGCTGCAATTTGACACACTTATGCAGAATCGATGACAATTTATGATAAAGAAAAAAATTTTCAAATCGGTTCATTGGTTCGTGTTCTAATGGTACTAACTCATTACTACGAATTGATTGTTGTAACAATTGGACATTTCGTTATGGCGAGAGTAAATGTATCTATTGTTTATTGTTGCAAAATTAAGCTGTATTGTTGCCACTAAATAAAACATTATAAAAGCTTGGTTTGATAAAACCTTTTTCCTCTTAACTTGTTATCCTTGTTTCTAAGTGCTCTTTCATGTTCTTTTATTCGTGTTATTAATTGTCTTTTTGTTTGACCTGTGTAAATTTGCTGACAATTGGCGAATGGAATTTGATATATTATGTTAGTGGTGTCCCATTTTTCTTTATTATTTTGGCAAATGTCTTTGAAATTAGAAATTGTGTTTCTGTTTTGATCTTTTGTTGTTTTTATATTGATGGTTGTTATTAATGTCTCAGTTATGTTTAATGTTATTTTTGGTATGATTTGAATGTTTGGTATCTGTTCTAGTATTTTTTCTGTTTGTATATTTATTTATTTATTTAAACATACAATTTCAATTTCAATTCAATTTTAATTGTTATTTATAATTGCAAATACACTTAATTGCAATCACAGAACAATAAATTGGTAATAATAATAACATTCAATTTAAAAAATATTCATAGAAGATAAAATCAGCAATTTTAGCACCAAAAGAACTTAAAGGTGCCCAAAGGCCTAGGGCCTGTCCAGGGGCATCCTTTAATGAAAAATTTATATAATCAATAAAAAATTATATAACTTTGTATGATATTAAACAACAACAATATTAATTAATAGTAGAATAAACAGAGGACTGCGTAAATTAGTTAACATTTAATAGTAAACAGAAGTTAAATCAGATGTAATTTGGCCCGAGCAAATGCTTTTAAGGAGAAGACGTTTAAAAAATTGCAGAGAAGGTGCATCGTGAAGTTCTTTAGTTAATTTTGACCAACAGATAGCGCCGGAAATCGAGATTGATCTCTTTGAGCAATTCACTCTATAAAATGGATTATTATTTTTTTCTCTCTCGTGGGATAGTGATGACATGGATTAGTTATCATTGGGGGATTTCTAATATAAAATACGTTATGTTTGACTTTATATATAAATTGAGCTAATTGAATAAAATAAAATTCATCAAATTTTATAAGGTTAATGTTAAATTCTGAACTGACGGAAGAGAAAGCGGGCCTATTTAACAGTATACGTAAAAAACGTTTTTGAAGTTTAATTATAAGGTTTTTATTTTCCTGTGTGGTTGATCCCCATAAACATATTCCAAAGCATAAATTTGTATGAATTAATTTAAGTATAAATTTAATAAAATATTACGTGGAAGATGATTGACTCTATAAATAATGCCTAAAGAATGGGATAGTTTAGTAGCTAAAATGTTTTATCTGAAGGCTCATGATAAATCAGGGGTAAAATAAATACCTAAATATTTATAAGAAGAGACGCTAGTTAAGACTTTATTATTAATACAAAGCTTAATTTTATTAATTTATTGCGTTGATGAAAGATCATGTAGTAAGATTTGTTTAGGTTAAGTGGAAGTTGATTTAATAATGACCAGTTGTAGATTTTACTTAGTAAAGCGTTTAATACATTTTCAAGTTCTTCTTCGTAATCAGCTGAGGCTATAAATGAAGTGTCATCAGCAAATAATATGCATTGTGCTTTGCCAGCAATATTGGAAATATCATTAATAAAGAGTGAGAACAATAGCGGCGATAGAATAGAGCCTTGTGGTACTCCCTGGTTACTGATTAATTTTGGTGAAAGAATTGAATTGAGACAAAGAGAATAATGCCTATCTAAAAGAAAGGAAGCTATCCAATTCAGTGGCAGCCCCCAAACACCATACAATAATTTTAATTTGTTTAATAATAATGTATCAAATGCTTTTTTGAAATCAAGAAATAAGGCTAAAACCATTTTCTTTTGAACCATTTGTATATTATTATATTCCGATATTTCATAATGAGCTGTAGAGATGTTTTTCTGCAGGGGAAATAAAATCATGGGAAAACATGAAATGACTTAAGCGAATAAAGAAAAGTTTTTCGAATATCTTTGAAACAAAATGTGGAATAGAAATGGGTCTATAATTGTTGAAATCATTGGAATCTCCTTTATTGTGAAAAGTTTATTATTGTATTGTATTGAATATCTTTTGCATTGTTCGTATTGAGTTGTGTTATTTTTTGTTGTGTTGGTGAATGCTTCTATATAAATTTTATCAATCACTTTTATCGGATATTTATTTTTTGCTAGGTTTATTTTCAGATTTTTTAATTTTTGTGGGATATATTTTGGGGATGTGAGATTTTTTATTCTTTGTATATATTGTTTAATTGTATTAAATTTTTGGCGTGAAGGTTGTTGTGATATAAAATGTGGTATGTTATTACCTTTTGTAGGTTTTTCATATATCTCAAAATTTAGTAGTATTTTTATTTTATATTATCAATTGTTTTTAAGATTTATTTTATTTTTTCTATTTTTTAATCGAAAGGAGTTATTATTTTTAATTAATTATTCAATATTACAACTCCTACTCTTATATAACTGCAGTTTCTAAATTTACAAGAACTGTTACTAACCGAGCTGTAATTTGGGTTTATACGTTATAGCATTATTCTTAGGTCAAAGGATTTTATTTTACTGTTCCCTTCTCAATAAGAGATTTCTCATTAAGTACACGGTAAATAGAAAAAATGGATATCGATGTTGCACATTGATAGAGCTGAGGAAAAAATGTTACATTATATCATGGTAAAACTTTTCAAAGGTTTATTATCTTTTATATTTGCAACGTATTATGCAGAATTATTTCTCTGAAGAATTTTCATTGTATTTTTAATTCAAGTGAACGAGATTTTTTTATGTTAAATGTTTACTGAATGTAACAAAAAATTATAGAATCCTTGCATACGAATATCATCACTAATCGCCTAAATACCTTTAAAATCATTAGATAAAACTAGAACTGCATCAAGAACCTCATAGAGACGAAAAGAATCCTTTGGAAAGAGATGATGAAAGCGGTTCTTCAGGATTCCCTGATGTAAGCAATTTAATTTTTATACATACAAAATTAATTTTCTTTGAATTAGTTTAGCAAACTGTTTGGATTGTCTTTTTCTGCGTAGCAGTTCATTTATTGTAAGAAGATTTATGATAAAATATTACTTTTTAACTGGCAAGAACAGATTCGAATTCTATCACTTTTTATAGTAATACTATAATTATTTGAAAGTATCTTCGTTTGTTTTGATTTTCTTAAAATTAACAGGTTTTGATCTATATTAATTAAGCTTTCTTTAATTGAAATGCAGACAGGAAAATCTTCTGAGACATCTTCTGACTCCACTATAATAGAATTGCAGCCGTTTTTAGGAAATGTGAGTAGTAATATCAGTCTGTTCGCTTTAAGAGTAAGGTGCACATGGATTCTTATTGATAAATCAGTGACAAGCCATCGACAATAAAATTTACTGTTGGCTCTATAATGATATGTAATTGATTTATAGTGAATTCGCTTTTTTAATACAGAAAAGCAATGAAGGTACTGTCAAGCAAACAGACATTTCATATCCAGGTATTAATTTCTATTAGAGAATTTTTTAAGACAAATATAAATGCCAACTTTTAATATTGTGACTTTGTGCGAAAAGAAAATAAGATTCCATTTAATTTTCAGGACAATGTACACTGGGAGAGAAATTCGTTGTCTCGTGGCTTCTTCCCCGTGCTGACTTTCTGTCAGTGATGAAGCTTTTCAATTTTAAACAGGACGAACTGGATGAGTTAGAATTCGAATGGAGTGTGAAGCGATACAGCTATCGACAGGTTGTACTCAACGGTCTCGATCAATGGGAAAAAAGAAAAGCAGAGCTAGCAACATCTCGTGCCCTTATCGGGGCTCTTAGAAGTATTGGGAGAGATGATGTTGCCACACAAGTTTTCCCAGATCGGTTAGGTGAATAAAAAATTAATATCGCCCAGAAGATTAAGGGAGATGAGATTCAGTTGTTGATATATTAACTTAACTTTTTTTCTTTGAAGGTGATGTTAATAATTCAATTGCTGAAGACGACTCCAAGGAAGAAGTTGATTCGTATGAATCAGAAGTAAGAGAAAAGAAAACACCCAAATTGGAAATAACAGGTAAATCAATTGGGTTCAGAAACTGTGCCATGGAGAAAACTGTATGGAATATACTACGGAGATGTTTCACACTGAACCTTAAAAAGGGCCGAGCTTGGATTCATTTCTTTAGTTTTATTCTAAGATTTGCATATTATTCCATTATTATTTTTCATTCGTCTTGAAAAATAATTAAAGATCGACAACAAATGCTTAAATAAGAATAACCTTTTGTTGTTAAAAGGTGGTAAAAATGCTTCAAAAGAATTAAATGATTCAACAGTTCTTTCACATAATTTAAAAGAAACAGATAACAAAACATCCAGATTGGAAGTGAAAGGTAAATCAACTGGGTTCGGTAACCAGTTCTTATGGAGAAAATATTTTTTAAAAGAAATCTGAATCGAGCACATGATAGTCTTCTTTGGATAAATAATATGACATGTACTTTAAAGATGCCTTATTTGATGCTTGTGTTTAAATAAGAACTTTAAATTAGAATATACAGTACTGCAGGAATGTTTGACGCTAACCTTAAAAAACCTTAACTTTGATTCATATTTTTTTATCTTTAAGATTTACATGTTATTAAATTGTTATTTGCATTAATGCTTGAAAACAACTTAAGATCAACAATTTATTTTGATAAAAAACCTTCAAAAGTATCTAATGATTTAACAGCTTCACATCACTCTTTGAAGGTGATGTTAATTATCCAATTGCTACAGACGAGTCCAATTCAATGGAAGTCGTTGATTCATACAAATCAGAAGAAAGGGAAAAGAAAACCTCCAAATTGGAAATAACAGGTAAATCAATTGTGTTCAGAAACTGTGCTATGAAGAAAACTCTATGGGATATACTACGGAGATGTTTCACACTGAACCTTAAAAAGGGCTGAGCTTGGATTCATTTCTTTATTTTTAGCACATTTTCTATATATAGAAATGTGCTTATGTGATCTGTTTGTCCAGCTGTCCGTCCGTCCGTCCGTCTGTAGACAATCCCACAATTCATTGCGTTGCATGTATTGAATTGCATGTATTGCAATCTCACAATTCATTCAATCATGTCTTGAATTGCTGGAAGAAACGAATTATCCTCGCATTTGGTAAAACGCGTGTTGAGAACATGGGTTCGGTTCTGCGCGTGCTCTAAACGTTAATGAGATGGTGTGCGTGCAGGATGCACGTGTTTGACGATTATTAAAGGGCAGTTCGGTCCCTAAATCAAGAGAATTTTTTTATTCCTAGGGAGCTTAGCATTTATTACGATAACTTGAAAACGAATTAACTTTTTCACAATCTGTTTTCACCAATCCATTAAAATGGGACAGAGTACGCAGAAGTACGAACGTGAGATAGCAGGAATAAGTACGTGCTCGAATAGCACGTGCATTAATGATACCATAATGATACCCTCTTAAACATTTCCTATAACAAGATATGGCATGTAATATATCAAACAAATTGTCACAACATATCATGAACGAATATAAAAGAGTAACTAGTGATAGCAAGTATCGGTCTATTGGCACGTGTACGTGCAAGGATGTCTCATGAATGAATATAACGGTATATAGTGATGTCTGAATTGTTTAGTAGTACGTGTTTTAATGGTACCAAGTGGTACCATTGGAACTTTCAATGCTAAGATATGGCATGTAATATATC
>JAHWFO010018885.1:242644-265771 GCA_023313115.1 Rhysida immarginata
TGGTACCATATGGTACCATTGGAACTTTCAATGCTAAGATATGGCATGTAATATATCAAACAACTCGTTACAATGTGCCATGAGTGAATATAACGAGTAAATAATGATTGTGGCAATTGGTTTTGTAGCACGTGCCCTAATGGTACAATACAGAATTTATAGAACTTTTAATGCTAATATATGACGTGTAATATATCAACCAACTCCTTACGCGTTATTAGATCTTTTGTTATCCATAGCTTATTTGAATCAAGAGTATAGTACTCTTAGGCTTAATGGTGTCTAAAACTCATTACTAATTAATTTAATAGTAGTTAATCGCATGCTTCAATAAGACTTTAGTAATTTAATATGAAAATCTAATAGATGCTTACACAGAACGCTTCAGCAATTGAGGCTCATTTCGTTTAACATTATGTGAGAATTCTTACAAATTAAAGAACTTTTATTTTTTTAAGTGTATGAGGAATAACTTCACTCTCCATTTACCTTTCATTCTTCAAGTTTATTCTTTTAAATTCTCTCTATACTTTAGCCTATTTAAATAGTAATTTACAATTTAGTTTTCATATTTATTTATTTACTCTCAAGTGTTTTAAAATGTTGGTTAATTCTATATATCCATGTACGATGCTATAACAAGAAAATGTGCTCCCTTTATCCGCTTTGGCGGTAAAATCATTCTTGTTATTTTTAAGATTTGCCTATTATTCCTTTATTATTATTTGCATTTGTCTTGAAAAATATCTAAAGATCAACAACAAATGGTGAAATAATAATAAGTAAGCTTTTGTTGTTTAAAGGTGATAAAATTGCTACAAAACAATTCGATGACTCAACAGTTGTTTCACGTAATTCGGAAGAAACAGATAACAAAACATCCAGATTGGAAGTAAAAGATAAATCAACTGGGTTCAGTAACCAGTTCGTGTGGATAATATATAATTTTTTTTAAAGAATTATGAATCGAACACATGATGGCCTTCTTTGGATAAACGTTTACAATATTATATGTAGGGTGAAAATACCTAATTCGCTGTTGAAGATTAAATACAGACTTTAGATTAGAATATACTGCTGGAATATACATGTACTGAACCTTTAAAAAGGCTTGAAATCGATTCATATTTTTTTATCTTTAAGATTTACATGTTATTAAACAGTTATTTTCATTAATGCTTGAAAATAATTTAAGATCAACAACAAGTTCTTAAAAATAAGAATAACTCTTTGTTGTTCGATTGTGGTAAAATGCTTCAAAAGCATCTAATGATTTAACTGCTTCACATAATCCAGGCGAAAGAATTACTTATTTTTGTTCTTTGAAGGTGATGTTAATGATTCAATTGCTGCAGACGATTCCATTTCAAAGGAAGTCGTTGATTCATACAAATCAGAAGAAAGAGAAAAGAAAATCTCCACTTTGGAATTAACAAGTAAATCAACTGTGTTCAGTAATTATAGGCCATAATCCAGAAGAAACACTTACTTATTTGTTTTTTGAAGGTGATGATAATGATTCAATCGCTGCAGACGAATCAAGTTCAAAGGAAGAAAGGGAAAAGAAAACCTCCACTTTGCAAATAACAGGTAAATCAACTGTGTTCAGCAATTATGTGCCCTGGAGATATGTATAAGCCAGACGAAAGAGTTACTTATTTGTTCTTTGAATGTGATATTAATGATTCAATTGCTACAGACGAATTAAGTTCAAAGGAAGTCGTTGATTCATACAAATCAGAAGAAAGGGAAAAGAAAAATTCCATTTTAGAAATAACAGGTAAATCAACTGTGTTCAGTAATAATGTGCTATGGAGATATGTATAATCCAGACGAAACAGTTACTTATTTGTTCTTTGAAGATGATGTTAATGATTCAATTGCTGCAGACGAATCAAAATCAAAGGAAGTCATTGATTCATACAAATCAGAAGAAAGGGAACAGAAAACCTCCAAATTGGAAATAACAGGTAAATCAAATGGGTCCAAAAACTGTGTGCCATGGAGAAAACTACATGGAGTATACTGCGGAGTGTTTAACACTGAACTTTACAAAGGGCTAAGCTTCGATTATTTTGCTTCGATTCTTTTTTATTATCCATTCGATTCTTTTGTTTATTTATTTTTATATTTAAAATTTGCATATTATCTCATTATTATTTGCATTAGTCTTGAAAAATAATTAAAGCTCAACAATGAATGCTTAAATAAGAATAACCTTTTGTTTTTCAAAGGTGGTAAAATTGCTACAAAAGAATCTGATGATTCAACAGTTATTTCACATAATTCAGAAGAAACAGATAACAAAATATCTAGATTGGAAGTAAAAGGTAAATCAACTAGATTGGGTAACAAGTTCTTGCGGAGAAAATATAAATTTTGTGTAAAGAATTCTGAATCGAGCACATGATAGCCTTCTTTGGTTAAACATTAATAATATGATATGTAGAGTGAAGATACCTAATTTGGTGCTGAAGTTTAAATACAAATTTTCTATTAGAAAACACAGGGTGTAAATGGACAACGTTTCACAAATTTAAGGATATGTAGAGGATGAAACTCTGAGCAAAAAAGTCTAGTCACGTTTTTCGATCTGAGGCTCCGTTAAAAAGTTATAGCGCTTTAAAGTTCGGTATCGGTAAGGAATATCGGTATCGGCCAGGGTGATTCTAAAAGGTCGTGCCAATATGAAAAGGCAGGTAGAGGGTGAAACTCTGAGCAAAAAAGTCTAGTCGCGTTTTTCGATCTGAGGCTCCGTTAAAAAGTTATAACGCTAAGTTAAAAATTGCTCATCGTCTGTACCAAGATAGATTTCCGGAAGTGACGTCACGAAACTTTAAAGCGCTACAACTTTTTAACGGATCCTCAGGTCGAAAAACGCGACTAGACTTTTTTTCTCAGAATTTCACCCTCTACCCGCCTTTTCATTTGGGCACGACCTTTTAGAATCACCCTGGCCGATACCGATACTGATATCCCTTACCGATACCGAACTTTAAAGCGCTATAACTTTTTAACGGAGCCACAGATCGAAAAACGCGACCAGACTTTTTTGCTCAAAATTTCATTCTCTACATATCCTTAAATTTGTGAAACGTCGTCCATTTACACGTTGTGTACTGCAAAAATGTTTGACATTGAACCTTAAAAAAGGTTTAATTTTGATTCATATTTCTTTATCTTTAAGGTTTACACATTATCAAATTGTTATTTGCGTTAATGCTTGAAAATCATTTAAGATCAACAACAAATTTTTTAAATAGAATAACTCTTTGTTGTTCAAAGGTGGTAAAAAGCTTCAGAAGAATCAAATGATTTAATAGCTTCGAATTAACCGGACGAAACAGTTATTTATTTTTGTTCTTTGAAGGTGATGTTAATGATTCAATTACTGCAGACGAATCAAATTCAAAGGAAGTCGTTGATTCATACAAATCAGAAGAAAAGGAAAAGAAAACCTCCAAATTGGAAATAACAGGTAAATACACTGGGTTCAGTAATTATGTGCCATGGAAATATGTATATGAAATATACAGCGGAGATGTGTTTAAAATGAACCTTAAAAAGACTAGGCTTTGATACATATAATTTTTTATCTTTACGATATACATATTATTTCATTATTATTTTCATTAATAATAAAAATATCACCAACAAATGCTTAAATACTAATAATCCTTTGTTGTTCAAAGGTGATAAAAAGATTTCAAAAAAATCCGATGATTCAACAACTTCACATAGTTCAGAAAAGAGAGGTAAGAGAAAACCAAACTTAGATTTAGAAGGTTAACTAAACCCTAATGAAAAATCAAATAATATTAGATTATGAATAGCAAGGACGCCCAAAAAAAAAAAAAACTCTTCTCCCTATAGGACATTCCGGAAGTGACGTCACGAAACTTTAAAACGCTACAAGCGGGTGTTGCTGTTGTTACTATTGATTTATATCCAGTTTTATATTTCTGGTAATAAATGCCAGATTAAAATATATAGATTTACAATAAATTATTAGTTCTAAATTTAATACGAAGTGGTATCAAAAAGGTGCGAGATCAGTTCTATGGAAAGAATACAGACGGCAGCACGAGAGCTATAAATCAGCGCTCGTAAAAAATATAAATTAACTTCAATATAATTAATATATCTACTGCCGTCTCTATATGGACATCGGTTTATCGAGCTGTGCTAGAAGTTTGTCAAGATTTTCAATATTTGCCGCTTTTATTTTACTGTAATTTTCTGAGGCCTCCGATGGAGAACATTCGAGAAAAAAATCACGGACATGTGTGCGTTGGTATTTGGAAACACTATTATAACAAAGTACTCGCTCACTGAGCGTTAACAGTAAATATAAAAGAAGGAACTCTGAAATCGAATTGTGTTTAAAGAAATAGAAGACTGTAATCACAAATAACATGTATCAGGTCCTTCATATTTCAGACGTTTTTCTGGTTGGAGATGTTTTTCTGGTACTGTCTATACAAAGAGTTAGTAATTCGTCAGTTTTTTTTGTTTTTTTTTTGCAAGAACAGCTTGAATATCCTTTATCACCTGTTCTGTCTGATATATGTGGCCCTCTACAATTCTTTCCCTTCCTGAAGCTCCTCAAGGTAGCCATTTGGAAACAAAGGCCAAGATCCAGCACGAATTTCAGGGCATGCTTGTCCTGTTAACTTCTAGGAAACAGGAGTTTTTAAAAATGGAGAGAGCATTGGGAGAGGTACATCGCAGCAGGAGAAAACTACTTTGAGGGATTAATAATAATTAATATTATAGACTGGATATAAGCCTACCAAGCATCAGATAATGATTTTTCTATCGAAAAATGGAAGGAAAAATTCTGGACCTGGGATCGAACTATGCTTGCAGAGCATCTCCAGTTTATAATCATTATTATTTACTTGAGAATTTAAATTTGACGCGATTATGAAATCCTTGGTAAAAATTAAAGAATAAAGTTTAATTATCATGAATTAGTCATGAAGCGGTTAATTTTCTATGAATTCATTACCTATGTTTAATTATATTTTATTTGCATATTTATAAATCCAAAGATTCCAGCGATTCTGATGATTCAGGAGGTTCTGACGGAACTGATGATACAAGTTCCAGTGCAGTTCCTATTAAAGGTATATTAAATAGAATTGACAGATCATTTAGTTATTTGGAAATACACTGAGTGAGCATATTATTATGATCACCTGACATGTTTATGCAAATGCGCGCACAGACATCGCCACAATGTTGCTAGCGGTCGGACCAATATAAAAAGGGAAGTTGAGTGTTGTCGACATCAGTAGACGTCTTCCATTCTTCAACTATGGGTAAACGATGCGATTTAATAGCCTTCGAACGCGGGATGATTTTATGTGCTCGGAGCTATGGAGGGAGTATCAGTGAAACAGCAGCATTCGTGGGGTGCTCAAGAGCAACCGTTGTTAAAGTATTTAAAGACTGGACGGTTAGCCGGAAGACGGGATCTGAACGTTCGCGTTGTGGCCGCCCGCGGATGGTTGATAATCGGACAGAACGGAGACTGTTACGACTGGTAAAGGATAACAGACGGGCAACTGTGCATCAAATCACTGTTGACCATAATCAGGGGTCCTCCAAAACGGTCTCTGAATGCACTGTCCGCCGCACACTGCATCGCATGGGATACGGAAGCCGAAAACCTGTCCGCACACCTTTGCTGTCTGCAGCCAACAAGCGGAAACGACTCCAATTCGCTCAGGAGCACAAGGACCGGACTATCGAGCATGGAAGGCAAATCACGTGGTCTGACGAGTCACGGTTCCAGTTACATCATGCAGAGGGCTGCGTGAGAATCTGGCGGAAACTGCTCGAAAGCATGGACCCCGCATGCATGAGTACAACCCTTCAGGCCGGTGCGAGCAGTGTTATGGTCTGGGGAATGTTTTCCTGGCATGCATTGGGTCCGTTAATACGTGTTGAACAATGTCTGGATGGCACAGCATACCTCCGTATCGTCGCCAATCAAGTCCACCTTGGTTCAATGTATTGTGCAGGAGTGGTTCCAGGAATGGTTCCAGGAACATGAGGGGAGCTTCACCTTACTTCGGTGGCCCCCACAATCCCCAGATCTCACTCCAATTGAGCGTTTGTGGGACGAAATCGAACAAACCATCAGACGGCTGGATCCACCACCGTCCAATCTAGCACAACTAGACAGTGCTATCCATCAGGCATGGTGTCAGATTCCTCCCACCATCTTCCAACATCTCGTGGAATCAATGCCACGAAGATTCACCGCAGTATTTAAAGGCAAAAGCTGGCCCAACGAGTTACTGACAGGGTGGTCATAATAATATGCTCACTCAGTGTATAACACATTGTGCATTATGTTTCAACTTCAATTGCGCATTTTAACAATACCCTATCAGTGATAGTATATTGCAGCCATTAACAGTCAAAACAGGAAGTTATTTTATTTTTCTTCTTGCACATAATGATTTCATTTTTCAATACGTTTAAGGTCAGTGTATTTTTCTTTAATAATACTCGCTCTTATTGTAGGTGGTACAAAGACTTCAAATGACTCAGAAACTCTGGGAGATTCATTTGCGTCAGAAAAAGAAGAGAAGCAAACACCAGTCTTTGATTTAAAAGGTAAATCACAACGAATCGCATACAAACTTAATAGAGAGATCTATTAAGATATTGAATTTTATAAGGCCACTTAAAATTTACGTATAAATAATAAAAAAAATCATGCAAATTTTATTAAATCCTGCAAAGTCGTTAAATTTCATTTTGAAATTATTTTGCTGTCTATATAGATATACCTGTAATTGATCAATCAGAAAAAGTTAGTCAGTCAGTGGAGACATTTCAATTCATACCTGAACCGGATTCATATGAACTGTTTTCTTCGCAAGATGCAAAATGTAAATTTATTTATTGTTTTAATAATACTGTATCTATAATAAGAAATCTAGTATGCCACTTTAAATCAAGGACTTTCGTTATATTATTTATCCACTTGTTAATATATTATTCAAAATTGAGCTCTTAGGTTTGCAACAGATTTAATACATCTGATATTGATAAAAATTTTCTTGAGAATGTTATTAGCCTAATAAATTTGGAAGTAAGATGAATACACCATTTTCCAATTCAAGTTCTGTAGATATCAATGGTGCTGCCACCGCACTTTAATTTTGGGAGAAGACATTACTTTGTACTTTAAATTTTCTGTTTTTTAATGCAGGCAGAATTTTTAATCTTTTACTTTTATTTAAGCCATTCATACGGGCATCGATGAGCCAATGTCTACATATTGCCTAGGTTTATTCACTTTTAGTAAATGTTAAGAACTGTTTCTCCTAAACACTCCATAGTGGGATTATCTGTTATTGCACCACTTTTTTTATATTTGCTCTCATTCCAATTTCAAAATCTTAGAATTTTCACAATTTTTACTGATATTATATCTGAGTCACATTGATTTTTTCCATCTTCTATCGTACGCAGTCTTAACTGTCACCGTAAATTTAATAACATCTTTATATTGCAACATTGAACATTTTAAAATTGTATATATAACAATAAAATTCACTTTTGTTGAGAAAATACTTGAGAAGGAAGCTAATACCTGAAACAATGGCAAAACAGTTATTCCAACATCGTTTCATCTATTCTCAATATTGAAAAATTTATTTATCAGATTGCAAAGAAATTGTTTATGACAATGTTAGTACTCTAATAATATTGAAAATGAAAAGAAATCTTACAGACAACAGTGTAATTTAAAACCAAATACTTTCGGCATTTAATCCCGCCTTCATCAGGGTACAAGAATAATTGTTACGTGGTTTTCAGCGGAGTAACGAACTTCCGAAACCGAGAGGAGACGATGACGCGCGTGGAGAAAGGAAGTCGACAAGAGCCACTCCAAAAGCACGACGGGAAAGAGGAAGCCAGGGAAGGAGAAAAGCATCTTCGCGGCACCAAGAGCGTTTGGGTCGGAGTGCTCCTGAGAGATTTATCTGACGGAAAACTCCCGGAGAGGAACGGAATATTTAGTTGCGGACGAGAGAGAGGAGAATTCGCCGAGCAGGAGAGCGAATGTAATCCCGCCATGTTGGAAAGTTCTGGAGGAAACGTCGTTCGTCGCCAGCGAGCCGGCCGCCGCATATCGACAGCGAGACGACTGCTCAAAACGCCAGGTTTCAGCGCAAACGTATTTGGACGAGGACTGGGTGAGCGTATTAGCTCGAATATTGGAGGAGCTCGGTAAAGATTCGTTCAGCGAAGCCGCAAAAGGTAAAACGGGAGCGGAGTACGTCGACGCCACGACTTCTCTTCTTCCTAACCAAGACGAGGACGCAGAAGGTCCGTCGCCAGCAAGAGGATCTCTTCAAGGTGCCAGCATTCCGTTTGTTAACGGTAGGACATTTTATATAGTCGTATATCATTTGACATTTTATATAGTCGCAGTCATTAACGTTGCTGTAACTGAGATAACGACTCATTCGTCGCAAAGGAGGTTATGCCGATCGCATTTCCGTACGATGCGATTGAGGGGGACGAGAATATTACTATATTTGGTGTGTTCCCGTGGACTCTGAACTCTTATCTGACAGATGATATTGGCGGAGTATTTTCGGGACAGCAGATCCCCAGTCATATGATCTGATAATGAATGGACCCACAGTTTGCTTTATTTAGCGTGGAACTTAATATTTTTGCTCACGCCGCAGAGGTTTTTGTTCCTTTTGGCGGACGAGTCTGGCTTTGTGTCTATGGGTGTCAGCAGGAATATTGATTTTATAGAAGCGTCTCCTATCTTTGATAAATTGTGATTTGGGTTCCAGTAGTGCTGCAACTGGCCGTGTTCAGCAAGAATGTGCATCGATCCCAAGGAGAATAGACGAGAGGTACTACGGAAATTAACGCAGAGTTCTCAACAGGAAGAATCTGTTCCGTCGTAGGTGGCGCCATAAGTGTGTTGTTTAGTGTATTATTGGTGTTCATTGGCGCTAATAGCCGAGCTAGCCCTTAAGTGGCTATCTGTGTGTCAAGTGCTTCTGATTATAAGCATACCGTTAAGAGTGTGTGTGTATGTGTGTGTGTGTGTGTCACGCCCAGTCATTGTTTTTTGTGTCAACAATTCCCAATGCAAATTTATAAAGATAAATTTTAGTCTTGGGGCATGCGTATAGTGTTTTTGAGAGGTGATCTCTTTAATGTGATGCTCTAAGTGCGACAAAGAGTTAAGAAGGGGTATTTAAGTGATGCCTACTTAGTGCTTCTAAATCACAGCGAGTGTGCCGTAGATGACATTTAAGTGAGTGCTGCATATATGTATGGATTTGTTGACCTCGAAACTTCTTCGTTCATGCATCGAGATGTCTTCATCTTTTTGCTTCAAGCCCAGCGACTAGTATCGTCAAATGTACGTTGCGCCCTCTATTCATTGAGTTAACTGGTCTTGGTGAATAGACGTAATCGGTCTTCAATTTCTTTATGCTACTTACCTGTTCCGATAGCAGGCTTTCCATCCTATTCCACGCTTACTTACCTGGACTGGACTTCCACCGTTCTTCTTGGAAAGTTAAGTACTTTTACCGCAATAGTTATTTTATAGTAGCTATGCCTCCGAGTTAACCTCGCCTCGGTGCTTATGCTACTGTCATCCACTAACTGTTTCAATTCAATCCTAATTCTCAGAGTAGATGAACTTTCAAGTCAGAGCGCCATCGTGTGGTCAACAAGGACAGTTTTACTTACCTTCATATAATTCCACTGCAATCTGAATCTGAACTTGTTCTCGTATATATTCCAATATAATAATACTGCAGCTTGAGTATTTATATTTGAATAATTATTTACAATTTATTTTCATTCTTACAATTAATTATTAACTTAACCTTTATTTTCATTTATACGTTCTCGCTATTATTTACAATTAACTCTGCTTACACCCACGTGACAATAATAGGTTAAATGCCGAAACTAGTTAGTTTTAAACTACCATGTTGTACTGTAGGGTATCTTTTCATTTTGTTTTTAAACACAAGATTGAGAATAATAACTTATATGTTAATGATTTTTAATGACATAGACTACACTAGATTTCCATATATTTTCTGCCACTATAAGTTAGATTAAATAACTGATTGATCCATGTAGCAGGAAACAATTCATCCTCCTATTTGAATCAGAAGAAATATATAAAAAACATAAAGTAAACAAAAATAAAATAATGAACTCCCAAATTAAACAGCCATACGTAAATACCTTATTAAATGAAATACAAATATACAATTAAAATTCTCCATTAGCAACAATTCCACAACAAAATAAATTTCCAGCCATATAAAAATCTGACATATACATTACTATGAGCAATAGGATACTACTGTGGATAACGACATCTTAATAAAAAGCACAATCCTCTTGTCCACAACATTAATATTTTGTGGACAAGAGGTATGTTCTTTTTATTAATATACATCATTACCTATCATTTTACCTTTATTATTATTTACACAATTATCTCTAATTCCATTATCTAAAAACCCTCTGATGATGATCTTGGTATCGAAAGGAGTAAGAAAATAAATTATATGTTCTTGAGAATGTTATTAGCCTAGTGAATTTGGATCCTACATTTATTTAATAAACTATAATGTTTACCCAAGCTTTCTGCCTCATAAATATACAGAATGGTCGTTTTAAGTTAAAGCATTGAAATATCTCGAAAACGTTTGGAAAAAAGTTTGTTTGGACTTTATTAAACGCGATTGTATGGAGTTTCTTCGACGTTTAAATAACTATAGATCAAACATGGATTCACCATTACATGCCAGAGACAAAACAGCAGTGCAAGCAGTGTATATGGAGCAAGTGAAAGAGCGCCAAAAAGAAAGTGCTCTTTCAAGATGATAATGCGTCTGCACATCCGTCTCTGGTTGTTGCTGCATAAATTCGTGACTTACACTCCCAAGTGCTTCCACATGCACCGTATTCGCCGGATTTGGCTTCCGGCTATTACTTCCTCTTTATAAACTTGAAGAAAGGCTTGCAGGAAGAAGACTCACTTCAAATGACGGAAGTCAAAGCTGAGGCAACCGCTTACTTGTGGAGTCGGACAAATCGAATTATTACTGAGGGTATATATAACACTTGTATATTACTACAAATACTACTGAGGGTATTACTGAGTAGTATTCGATACAATTTGAATTAATTTCTGCTTGTCTACCATAATGAATAAGAGTTGATTAGTTCAAGTTTTCACGATACCTGATATTTTCCGAATTTAACCTACCCTCATTGAGCTTGATAATGCTGATATTTAATTAGTTAGTTGGCAACAAACGTTAAAAATATTGTGTTTTAGTGCTAACAATGCATGATAATTAGGCTACACGAAATTTTATTGCTTTATTTGCGAATGGGGTATTTGTGATAGAAAAGAGCATTATTAAAAAAAAAGCGTCTGGCCTCATCGTCAGTCACTACAACTTGGAAAGAAAAATGTTAAAAATGACCCTTTAGTTGGCCCACAAAAAGTGTTACTTCCACCACTGCATATAAAACTAAGGCTGATGAAAAATTTCGTAAAAGCAATGAACAAAACTGGAGGTGCTTTTCAATATCTTCGCCAGAAATTTTCAAGCTTAAGTGAAGCTAAGATTAAGGAAGGTATATTCGTCGGTCCTCAAATAGGAAATTTATTTCAAGATGATAACTTTGACTGTATTTTGGAAGGTAAAGAAAATAAAAAGCCTGGGACGATTTTCGCCTTATCGCAACTAACTTCTTGGAAAATAAGAGGAGTGACAACTATGCTTAACTTATTGAAAATATGTTATCATCATACCAAAAACTGCTTGTAACATGTCCTTGAAAATCCACTTTTTACAATCTCATTTGGACTTCTTTCCGGGCAATTGTGGGGCTTTTACCGATGAACATACGGAGCGCTTCAATCAAGACATCGCATACAACTGGGCAGCGAAAAAAACCGCGTCGCAATTCTGCTAATGAATAGAAGAACCGTATGATTTCTGTTAATTTTTGCAAAAGACTTGTAATTTAGTTGCTCCAAAAAATGGAAACTAATTGCAACGCAGTTTTTAGAATACAATTATTATTTTTGTATTCAGCATTTGAAAATGAATAAAAAAAAGCCACTAAGAATACTTTTTTTACAGTCTAATTTTGTAGACCAGTGTAATCTTTGAAAAAACTAATCTCAAAAATTTTGTGTTTTCTTTTGTTTAGCCGAGAACATTTCGAACGACCTTAGTATTTAAGAAACCAGCACCATCTGTGAAAAAAATGATATCAATCTTAGGACAACAATGTATCCAAATCTGCAATGAAAATGGGGGGTTTCCATTTAAGATTTCTTTGTTACCCTCTATCCATCCCCAGGGAATGTTGGCGGGTCAATTTTTGTAGCATTAGATAGGCCCCTTCGAGAAGAACAAATTTCATCACAAACGTTTTTAGGTCCGATGCGTAGTTTTCGAGATCTTGCAAATTCTTCACTTAAATCGACCACCCTCTATATAACTATATTTACAACGCTTTGGCTTTAACATTTTCAATATTCCACTGTTTCCATGGAATGTTCCTTTTATTTTGTCATAATAAAATACACAATCCCATATAATACAGAAGGAAAAATATTATAATTATTGTCTATCCTTCTTCCTTTCAGCCATTGACCATATCTTCTCAACATTAAGTGCCTCCTTAAACTTGGAGGAATTTTGGAGCTTGGGAGGAAGTCTCGGATTAAATCAATCCGTGTTAAATCAAATCTATGATTATAAGATGGATAACTATTTATATACATCAGAATTAATACATCACATGTTGGACATATGGTCCACTTCAAAAGGAGTTAAGCAGGAAAAAGAAATAATTAGTGAGTTGCAAACCGCTCTCCGACAGATTGGAAGGAGAGATCTTGGGGGCAAAAGTGAGTTATCCATTAGGCTTAATTAAATTGAGTAAATTAATTACGGTATGTTAACAGATTATATACTCTACCTTTTTTTTAGTTATTACAGTAGATGTAACCAAGAGCAAAGAAAAATTTACAGGTAAATGATAAATAATTTTTAAATTAGTGAGGGTATTTTTATTGAATAGCAAATAGAAATAAGAAATAAGATAAGTTATAAGATTAGGTAACCTAATTTAATTTATTCAAATGTATATATTTCCCCCAGAAACTATCAAAAATTTACAGAAGAAGATTTATAGTAGTTTACATTTGCTTCCGTCATTTTGGTTACAAAAGGAAACTGATATACAGGAACTTTATGTTGAACTAACGATGCATCAGAAAAATACGTATACTGGACACGATTCTAGAAAAATAGTACTCAGTGAAATATTTAGAAAAGCAAATAATAAATTATGCCCTCGAATTCTTATAGAAGGACACGCTGGTCACGGGAAGACAACTATTCACCTGAAAATCTTATCTGATTGGGCAAAAGAAGTTGGATATGTTAGCAATTTATTTGACTTGGTCTTTATGATTCCATTGAGAACCTTCAAAGACAGTTTGTGGACTCATTTCCACGAACAATGCCAGCAAGTTACTAAAACGGAAGAAGAAACTATGGCGGTGTTGTCATCCGTCGAAGGAAAAGTCCTGCTTCTCTTGGACGGATGGGATGAGGCAACAGAAGAGACGAAAATAGCACTTATCCCATTACTGAAGGGAAACCTGTATCCTCATATGACCGTCCTTCTCACTACACAAACGGGGCATTTTATTTTACCTAAGGAAAGGAAAGACGATAACTTTGGTGTACTTGGTTACAAGGGAAAAGAAGACAAAATAATATGGGAGAAACTTATTCAAATCCAAGGAATTTTCCATGAGAAGATAAACGAACTCCTTCAAAAGTATTTAAAAATTGACATTATACATATAGAAAAGAAATTTCCCTCTTCAATACAGACGATAAAAGCTTTATACGAGTGCCCCTTGTTCCTCTTGTTATTGGGGGTAATTAGACAAGAAAGAAGAATCCAATCCATTAGAACAAAAACAGAACTGTACAAGATACTTTTTAATTTTGTTCTAAAAACATGTTCAGTAAGAGAAAATTCCTTGTATGATCAGTCGGACTTTGACATGTTCAATCCAGATGACCTCAGTTGTTTCCGTTATAGACAAATGATGATTAAATTCGGTAAGCTTTGTTTGGCAAAGATGAAAACAAGAAGCTTTATACTGAGTATAAAAGAATTGAAATATCACACAAATGAGGACCACGAACTAATTATGAAACTGGGACTTTTATCAAAGGGCTATTCTTTAGTTCATTATGAGGATAAAGAATTGTATGAGCCTATTCATCACAGCTTTCTGGAATTTATGGCTGCATTTTATCTATCAACATTGAAACATGAAGAACTTAAGAAAGAATTAAAATGTCTGTTTAACGAAGGTATAACATGGAATAAAGAACAACTGCTCTATTCATTTCTGGTAGGATTAAAGCAATCACAAGCTCCAAACATATTCAGCGTGTTGTCCTCTGTGAACAACAATATCGGCCTTTTCGACAACGGACGTTGTCGTTATCTGCATTACCTTCAACCACTCTTAAATGAAGTAGTTCAGAAGGTTGAAATCTTTGATTCATTGGAACCATTTCTTCCTGATTCCATAAGGTTCGACCATAATAATCATCCTCCTCTACCTTTTTTACAAAAGTGGATGAGTATATTATTGGCTCATTTTGAAAGTAAAATTCTTTATAAAGAATGGATATTAAGCGTTAGTTCATTAGAAAAAATTGGCTTTCTTAATTGGATTCCAAAAGACTACATTATCAATCGACTAATTTTAAACATAAAGAATATTAATGAGCACTATAGATTTTCAAAAGTGAAAAGTGTTCTTTGTAATGAGATATTGGTCGTGGATGAGGACGGAAGTGTGTTTCAACATCCTTCGTGTTTAAAAGACATCCTCTCAAAATTTAAATCGGATTTTTCTTCGTTAACCTTAAATTGTTCTGTCTCTAGCGATATAGGGAAGGTAAGTGGTACAGCTCATGATTTTTTTCCATTCTTCAGAGAAATGTCTGAAGGAAGTCTAAAAAATTTAAAATTTCACCATCTATCCTGCGTAAATGTAGATCCTACGTTATTCAAAAAATATTCTCCATTTATTGAAAAATTGATTTTAGAAAAGAAAGTTGTATATGGAATTAAGATATCGTTTGATAAACATGAGAGCATTGTATTCTTGGCAAAATGGTTGAATTCTTTTTCACATGTGATCGCCAACAGCGATCTGCAGTCCTTCCGCTTAGATGTTAGCAAAATCGAGGATCCGTCTCCTTTTCCTGTGAGCCTATTCCATGGCAGCAGACACTGGAAGGAAATAGAACTGCGAGGCAATTTCAAGGGTGTACATAATGTGAGCAATTTAGAAAAATATTCGATTGAACATTTCGATTGTTCTTATTTTACTTCAGAAGAAAGCAATCTGCTTTCTACATTTCTCTCAAAATGCGAATGTAATAAGAAATTGAGCTGCAAAGATTATAAACAATTTTCTGATATGTTATCTTCTGAGTCTTCAATTATTACGAAGAAAACATTCGAAACAGTACAGGAACTCACCCTACACGAAGTTTTGATTGATGAGAAGTTTTGCTTAACAATGAAAATGTTTATTCATTTAAACATCATGAATATTGAGCTGTTTAAATTTAACCACGCCACTTCCGTTAATAATTTATTTGAACTCGTTGAATCTCTGCCATCATTAAAAATATTACATCTTAATCATTATACGGAATCATCTGATAAGTCTTATGTGATTCAATTCCTTAATAAATTATCTGGGAAGAAAAAAGGAGGAAAAGACATTAAATTACAGGAACTAAGTGTTTATCACGTGCCTGTATATCTTCCTTTGACAGATGAAGTCATCAGGGGTGTTGAAGAGAACATTGAGAACATTGATTTGAGTAAGTTTATTACCTGCAAACTATACTATACTAAAGATTCTGTAGTTAGAAATTAATTAATGCGTTATTTCTTTGTCCTCTAGAAAGAAGGCATTTGTCAGAGTTATCGAATATGGATCTCCGAATAGAAGGTAAGAATACAAAAATTGAATTCACGCGTGGACATTGAAAATCTCTTAAAATGCAAGTTGTTTATTGCTATGAATATATGCATACGAAGTCGCAGATTATCTTGCGAGTTTTTATGTTAGAGGAAAGCAATCAAAAGTGGGCCCCTCAAAAAACATACAGAATACTACGTCAACTTTTTATTTTTTTTAATATCCATCATTTATTGTATTGTGACAAACCTCCTGTCAGCGCCCGCCAGGGAGCGCTAGAGAAATATCAATCACTCCTTCCCTTATATATAATGCCACAGCTAAATACTACCTGTGATCACGTCGAGGAGCGTTTGTCGATGGTTCAGGGGCTTCGTCGCACGACTACTGTTCTGGTTCTATATTCAAATAACATTTACTCTGATATTAACTTTTAATAATCTACTCTCTTATATTCCGTACAAACTTACAATCCATTTCACACGTAATTTTGCCGCTGATTAAACTACTAGAACTTAGAAAACCTAAAATTATGTCAAAAAGGGGCCCCTTGGACTAAACCTAAGGCATCTAACTACTATAACACTCACCATCGACAACACCAATCAATGTTTCGAGGTATGCGGCTTCAATTGCTTGGCTAGGTCCTACCTACTACCGTTGCATCAACTTATGTCCTGCCCCGGTGCGCACGAGAATGTAGCTGCGGACCAGGCTACCAGCTGAGCCACCCCTCCCCAAAACGGGCTTCAAATATTCCACAGACTGACGCAGAACGCGTCACGTGCCCCTTTTAATTATAATTCCACGTGCTATTTTTTTTATTTTATAGCTTCGGGGGAGGGAACTGGAACCTCCACAAGCCCTGTTCAGATAAGAGGTGCTCAGCACCGGAAATTTATTCCAGGTAATTCGTTGGCGTCTATTACCGCAGCTCTACCCATAGGGGTTCTGGGCATGCACCCCAGGAAACTGATCAACGACTGTGATCACAACGGAGATTTTTTTATTTTCTACTATGCCAAGCCACATACCCCACAAATCAAAAACATAACACAAACATCAATAGTCAAGGGCGAAATGCCTCCAATAAGTATACATTAACAGCACGTTAAAACAGACAGTTCAACAGTACTTAAGTGCACTATTCTTCTTTTAACAATAGAAAGTCAATGTTCTAGGGCACACAAACAGATCTGCTCACGCTGAGCAATGGATCTTGAACTAGTCGACAGACGAACATCTAAGGGGCTCTCGTTCCGCGGAGAACACGAAAATAAAGAAGTTACTCACCATCTTGTCCGGCGTTACGCAGGGGCCGAGGGAGACTTCCCCCCCCCCCCCGATTTCTACCGTTTGCACCGCTCGGCTGGCTAGTCACCACTTCCAAAAATGTTTATACTTTAATTCAGATAAAACTGCATGCTTTTTATTTTAAAACAAATTACAGTAAAATCACTGTTCATAACTGCTATTGTTTCCTCCAAATTAAAAGATAGACAATAGATAAATGCAATTAGCAATGCCATGTAAGACCACCGACCAATATGGCGACGATATATCGAATCCGGGCGACGATATATGTCTGCACGGGTCGACGACTATTTCTTACACTACCAAAATCTAGAGATCCGCGCATACCAAAGCAAGTACGCCGAAAAAAACATCTATTTTTTAACAATGGGAAAAATTGCTGCTATCATTTTCACGGAAAATCAACGCGAAGATAATAACAGCTTAACAATGCTTGAGCGCGGCTGCTTCCTTCTAAAGCAACAACGGACAAAAAGAAATTATACAATTTTCATACACAAAAGACACATTATATTGTAACAGTAAATGTAAAAATACAACCCGCATTAACAAGCAGAAAAATACGTCCAACGCACTTGATGAGAGATAAATAGCCCCCCACCAAACAAAACTTAAATCATTATACACCTGCACCACAACAAACGAACCTCCACGCAACAAACACCAACGAAGTAAGTCAACACCTCCTAGAAAGAAAGCCTGTGCACTGAAAATTCATACATTGTTACATGATCATAAGAAGTCATAATTTAGGGCTTATTATTGGTAGAAATACGATTAACATTGTCTTTTTATGATGATGTAACAATGTATGAATTTTCAGTGCACAGACTTTCTTTATAGGAGGTGTTGAGTAAGTTCGAGGAAAAAAAACAATGACGAACGCAATCTCCAAACCGCACAACACCACCCAAAAATACAAAACACAGCATTCACACTTCCACTCAGAACTACCAACACTCACTCCACACTCACAACCCACAAAGCATAAAACACTCACAGGAAAGCTATTGTCCTGTGCCAGGCGTACAGACTGTACTGACATGAAAATCACAGTATTCAGGGTACTTGTGTACCGTCCATCTCTCCTACATCCGTCAGTTATTCTCATCTTGGAATTTGTTGTAGGAATCCAGGATTATACAGTGTGGTTATAATTAAAATGACACCATTTAGACCATTCTAGCGGCCGTTCTGGTAATCAGATTTTGACGAAACTTAAGATATATGTTATACAGACCATGGGGAAGAGAATTTTGCAATAAAAAAATTAGTTCACATTTTTACCACTACGTCAAAATATGGCGCATGAATAATAACAAAAACAACTTAGAAGCAGAGAAATTTATAAAATCAGGGCATTTGTTCAATGTGCATTCCATTTGTGTCAATGACATGTTCAAAGCGCATTATTGCATGTTCCACAGTAGAGCAAAGGGTTTCCTGAGGAATCGCAGTGATATGGCGTGTTATGCTTGCTTTGAATTTAGGGATAGTCCGTAGTCTTCCTCCATAGACATATTCTTTCAAATATTCCCACAAACAGAAGTCACAGGGGTTTAAGTCCGGTGAACAAGGAGGCCATGCAGTTTGAAAAGTTCTCGAAATCACCCAATCATCTCCAAAATGACCATGAAGCATTTTGTTTACTTGTCGTGCAATGTGGGGTGTTGCACCGTCATGCATAAAGACAGTAGTGTCTAAACATTGTCTTTCTTGTAAAGCAGGAATAACTTTCTGCTGCAGAAGGCGCAGAAACGAGCAACAGTGATTGAACATCTTTAGTGCCTTGAGGAGTTTTCTCTTCAAAGAAAAAGGGGCCAAGAATAAAATGTGAAGTGACTATACAGTCACTTAATCAGAGTGCAAAAGATTTTCTTGCACAACCATCGGCTTTTCAGTACCCCAGATGCGACAGTTTTGAGCATTCACTGCTCCGTCTAGTGTGAAATGCGCTTCATCTGACCACAAAATGTTCCATGGCCATGCTTTATCGACAGAAACTGGCAAGCAAAATCAGTGCGTTTTTCCGGATCTTCATGAAGCAACTTTTTAACCACCTGGATCTTGTATGGATACGACTTTAAAATGGAACGAAAAACTTTTTGTACCGTAGACCACGGAATAGACAAATCACGTGATACGGCTCGAGCACTTGCTGAAGAACATTGGGAACTTGAAGCACTCTCCAGTACAGCAGCAGCAACGTCTTCCACAGTCTCATTTGCAATTCGTTTCCATCCTCTCCCTAACAGCACATTCAACTCAGCAGTTTCTTCAAATTTATTAATCACCTTTTTTAAACCATTAATAGACATAGGCCCATTTCGCAAGTTTTTCACACGTCGATATTCTCTTAGTGCAGCAGAAGCATTATTGCAGTTCTGGTAAAACAACTTTACGAATACAGCTCGATCCTTTTTAGCTAAAGCCATCGTGAAGAATGACTTTACATTTAATTTCACTGTCATTTTAAAGCTTTTCTAATTTTACATCTCATTTGCATAACGTCTCTGATTGAGTAAAAATTCTCAGATAGTTTCTTACATGACCAGCGGCATATTTTGACGTAGCGGTCAAAATGTGAACTAATTTTTTTATTGCAAAATTCTCTTCCCCATGGTGTGTATAACATTTATCTTAAGTGTCGTCAAAATCTGATTACCAGAAGGGTCTAAATGGTGTCAATTTAATTATAAACACCCTGTACAGGAAAAGTTTCTAAAGAAAAATAAACCTTTATTTGTTTTAATCTAAAATTCCTTTGAAGTAGTTTCATTAAAAGTTCATATTTGTGATTTCATTTTTTTATGTTTTGTGGCAGGACTTTGATTTAATTGTTTTTTTTAGTAAATTTGAAATGGTTAACATGCTTAGTTATTGAAAAATATTAATTCAAATAAAATACATGAGGTGCCACTAAACCGGAACGCCACGCTGTTCCTAAAGGGAGCCTCATAGTTTTACGATTACTTATTCTCATATTCTTGGAATTCTGTTGTAGAATCCAAGGTTTACGCAACAAAAAGTTTCTAAGGAGAGAGAAGCTTATTTAGAAAAATTGCTATTTATGATCGTTTCTATAGGAAACTAGCTGTTTTACCCGGCGTTGCTCGGCCTATTTTTTGATGAAATGTTGCAATTTCTGTGAGTTAATATCCAGAAAAAAAACACATGAAGAAAGATTAGAATTTTTAAATAGGAATTCGTGTTTTCTATTTTGCTAAAGGGCCGTATTTGGAGAAGCCATCCATTGGGAACTTTTTAAAAGAAAACTTTTTGAATTTTGAACATGAATTTTTTCTCTTTAAATTGAAAGCTTTTTTCGTTGCTCGGGTTCAAATTCGAAAAAATTTTGATTCATCTGAATGTGAATGTACAGCTAAAATGAACACATGAACAAAGTTTAGAATTAATAACCCTTTTGGGAATGACATGGCCAAGTACCGAAAGGCTAAACTAAACAATTCAACCATATTTTTCAACTGGCCTATGTTGACATTGAAAGTTTCTAATAGACCATAATGATACCATTAAACCACGTACCTTGGAACGAATTTGAATTATCATTAACTTTACGTTGTATTCATAATTACACATCATTTAAAGTTGTTAAATATAAGTATAGCATATTTTAATAGCATTGAAAGTTCCAATGAATCATAAGGGTTCCACTAAACCAAGTGCCTTTGAAACACTTTTGACTATCATTAATTTTATGTTATATTCATTCATAACACGTCATTCCAAATTGTTTGATATATAACATACAATATCTTAACATTGAAAGTTCTATGAATTTTAATGGTTCCACTAACCAGGTGCCTTTGAACCAGTTTTGACTATCATTAATTTTAAATCATGACACATCATTCCAAGTTATCGACTATTACGTGTTCAGCAACAAATTCGTAACATCAGCTGACAGTTTTATTACGTTGTACGAGCGTTAAATTATATTGTTTAGTTTGAGAAGTAGCCAAATTCAAGCAATTAGAGAGGACTAAAATCGCTTCTTCCATAACTACAGCAATACAATTGTTGAATACAACAACAGTATTTGCGCGTGTGCACAGACCAGGGGATTAAAAGACAGCGCTAAAATTTAGATATAAACTATTGTAATTTTAATTTAACATATTAATATTATTTTATTAACTAATTTCGTTTATAGAAGCAAAATTACTATATAATGATTAAAGAGGCCGTACTAAAAATTTCAGCATCAATAATGCAAAATTTCATCATACAAACCAATGACGTATATTAAAGTTAGACCCGCAAACCTACCAGCATACTTGAAGTGGGAAGGTCTCAATGACGTATATTAAAGACTAGCAAAGGTACCCGGCGTTGCCCGGGATAATTACACTTGGATGTAAACAGAACAATCTCAAAAAATTAAATTAAATTTTGCAATATCTTAAAAATAAACACATGAAAATCCTTAGAATTAATACAGTAAAAATTCTTAATGAAAATTTCGAAAAAAATCTTTTTAAAGGCTCACAATGGTGCTGGACCTCTCCAAGGATGCCACTGCTAGTCTAAATAATTTCTTACTCACGTAACCTTACCTCAGATGTATACTTAGTGTTGTTGCAATTTCCACTCTTCTCTCGATGTGTTGAAGCAAAACTTGGCCATTCATCACTTTGTGCAGTCTAGCAGTCGCCGATTCTTCTATTTACTTGCTTCCCATTTGCTCAATACATCACGGAGCTAAAGGAGTTCTTCCTCTGTCGTCTTTCCACTCTTTCTCAATAGTCTGCTAAATCTCCATTATCTCCAGTTACTGATCATTTTTATAGCTTATCAAGAAATTGTTAAGTACTAAGAACTCTCTTTTCTAAGAAAAGCCTGAATAACAGGAATTCTATGCATTGTTACAAATTGAAACTTATCCATATTACATCATCATTTTAAGTTCATTGTTATAATTCTTGGAAAGATTGCTTTAACATTACATCATCATTCTGTGCTCATTGTTATTGGTGAATTGCGCGTTGATACCATTGTTGATGCAAACACAATGGGCCTATTGTTGCACAAACTTTGCCTTGCATTGTTGGTCATGAGATATATATTGTTGGTTCATGCAGTGTGTTTGTGAATTGCGTGCTGATACCATTGTTGATACTTATTGTTGTACAAACTTTGCCTTGCATTGTTGGTCATGAGATATTTCTCATTAATATGCCTTGCCATAACCATGAATATCGATTTTTTATCGATATTTATTATTTTTCCGAAATCTGAGGTAGACAGTGACCTTCCTCATGCTTTGAAGGTCATGTATGCGAAATTTTATCAAGATCGGAATAAAACTGTAGATTTGTATAAAAAACATACAGACAAACAGACCCACCCACCCAACCACACACAAACATCCTGCTTTATATATATAGATAGACTCCGAATTCTATTGTTAAAAGCGGCAAAAAGTGAAGCAAATTGAGCCATGTTAGTTCTGGGCAGGAGTGAGCCGTGGAGTAATTAGCTGTCTGGCGGCTTTGTTTTTGAAGATTTTGGGCCTGAGGAATAATTAATTCAAAACCATTCCTCAAAGTTAAACTGCGCCAACTGTACAAACAAATAAAACAAAAGGATCAGAAATCATTTTCCTCAAAAATAAATCAAAAATACGTAACTAAAATGAAAATACGTAACTGAAAGACAATCGAAACGAAATTGAAATTGAAACCATGATCGAAAAATTGTTTATA
>JAHWFO010018886.1:0-26523 GCA_023313115.1 Rhysida immarginata
GCGGGTTAGAGGGAAGCTATGTTAGTCAACACTGACAACCTTGAGGAAGGTTAAATTTCTCCACGAGTGTACCATATATTCAAATACACGACCATTCATGTACTGTACAGATACGTTGTTTTGTACTGTGAAATGTGAGCCTGAAAACGGAGGGTGATTACAGGAATTGTACGGAAGCACTGGGGACCAATATCGACAATTTCCGTGAGCAGCTCGTCAGCCAACCTCACAGGGGCACCCACATTTGGACGCCATTCTTCTCATTAACAGTTGAGTTTTAGACCCATGTTGATAGGACATTTGTTTCTTATTTGGCCATGGGGAGTACGCACATAGCCTAATAATGAGAAGTCTGTTCACTCCGGGTCGGTTTCATTGTTATAGCTGTTGCCAGATCGACGTCCTACAACCATAATAACGACAGCAGCGCGCCAAGCGTTCAGCTATCTCCTTCTCTTTTCTAGATCTATTCAGGTACTGTTTTGCTATTGAGTTTTGTTAATGACAGGTCGTTATCAAAAGCTTTTTACGATTTTCTTCATCGCATTTTATCTGACTGCAAAAAAAGGTATGTATGCAATTTTCTATTCATAACAGCAAGAATAAAAAAAACTTTAGAGGTCCTATAATTTTTTAAAAAAGATTTTATTTCATCTAATTTAGGGAATCCAATGAAAACCATTCATCAAATTTTCTAATATGGCAAAATCCTTTTTATTTCAAACTATTTTGAATAACAGTTCCGTTATAACAACCTTAATTCATATAGCTCACGGTTGTTTTATTTTCTTGGGGTTTTTTTTTTGTTTTTTTTTTCTTTTCGAAAAGAAAAAAATAGAAAAACGTTTAGTGTAAAGGACTTGGAAATTAAATTTTTTCATAAAAATTTCTCCAATTTAATAATCGACATTTTGTCTCCGTTATGATTGCAGGATGTCACGCGAGCTGACAGCGGATCCTGATCGCGGGGCTGAAGACGAGATAACCCAGTTATTAATGGCGCCATCTATTGATGCGATCGGGAAGGGTTATCAAAGGAGCAAGAGGAAAAGAGGGCGACGTAGGAGGAAGACGAAAGCGGAAGTGACGCAACAACCTGCGAACGTGATTTCTAGGGCAGTTAGGAGGAATCCAGCGTTCGAGACGGTCGACGACGAGCAACCCGCCGCGACCACAAAGTGCTCGAACGTTAGGCCTACGTTGTTGGCGAAGGAGCGTTGTTCTCGAGAGTTTAGGAGGAAGAGAAACGAAGCTAAAGCGACTGAGTTCCGCGCGAAGCAGCATATTTCGCCGCCGGAAAAACCTACTGCGTCGAGCACGTTGCAGAGCCTCAGCGAGTCACGTTTGCGTCGCCATAAAGAGGTTAGGCTTGTCGTAGCTTCGTAGCTTCGTCAACTCCATTAACCGCTTCGTCCTCAGTTATTTCAAGCGTGTCGGACAATAAGCAGGTCCAGTCAGTAGCTGAGACGTTTGAACGGTTTGTTAGCCAAGACGAGAGCGTGAGCAAGCGTAGCTTCTGCGTCTGTAAGTATTCTCTTGCTTTTTATTGTCATTATCGCGGCACTAGTACGCTCCTTCGAGCCTCAGCGATAGTCCAGCAGCCTGTAATCTCATTAGAATTTGCGCTGCGTTATCTGGTATTAGTTAGAGCGCGTAGTTCGTCCCTAGCGCTCTCAATTATTCATAACAGTTCGTTTAGAACGCATTCTCCTGAAGCAGAGCTGTTGCTCATTATGCCCTGGGGGCTCTCTGCCTATAATAGTGATGATTTGGGCACCATCTACATTCGAAGGCCACTCATACCTATAGTCCAGGTAAAACTTACTATCACCTTTGTACAGGGTTGTGCATAACCTTTTGCTAGGGGTCTGGAAAATAAACAAAACTAAGTGGAATGTTCTGCGGTTGATAATCAAAAAGTACGTTTATTTCTGCTTTTATCAATCAATATTTAGTGTGGCCACCACCTGCTTCTCGAACAGCACGCATCCGTTTCGGGTAGGAGCGGAGGAGTGTCTCAAACAGAGCAGTATCGTACTCCATGTCCTTCAGCACAGATGTCAGGTATCCCATTAGAAGGTCTCGAGAATACCGATTTTCACCACGTTCTTGAATCATTAAAGATTCCACTGCGTCTTTTAACACGGCTCCAAAATGTTCAGCAACGTTTAGGTCAGGGGATGCACCGGGCCATTCGTTTGATGAGAAGAAATCGATAGCACTTTCTCTTAGGATTTGCTGTGTTGCATTAGCCTTAAAACGCTGCTCTTCACTGTCATTTATTAAACCAGCCATATTTGTTTGATACCAATAGACGCACAATGAACTACTCTCTGACGAAGCGTCATAAGAGTGTGCTACAACGCTGCGGTTTAAGTCGCAGCCCCCTAGCAAAAGGTTATGCACAACCCCGTACTTTAAAATTCTGGATCTAGGGAGTGCCTTTTCGCTCTACTTTATGAAGAGATAATTAATGTCATTTTATCTTTCTCTATTACAGTAGTACGTATAAATCCCTTATTGGGTATCAAACGCCGAGGCGTCGCCGCTTACTGATAGAGGGGAGTTTGGAAACCCCTGCGGTGGAATCGAGACCTCACGATTGTTTCCATATCTGACAGTATTCTACAATTAATTATATATATTGTGTATAATGATTTGGCAGACCCTTTAAGTAAAGGAGGCCAAATATCCCGTATGTGTATATGGGCGCAAGTGACAGCCCTATGAGATTGTATAGCATAAGTGGCTAATCATAACGGGTTCTTCTCTAGTTTGTGTAATTTTAGTTTTGTTTAGCTTTCGTCCCCACTACTCTGGCTGTGGTTGTGGTGGACGCTGACCTTGCGATCAGCTACTCGCAAGATCTAACCATTAGTATTTTGCTTTTTAGAAAATTAAACCGACTTCTTTTATTTCCTACCTACTGTGTCTTGCTGTAGTTTATTTTCCACTGCGCACAGCTTTCTCATACGTGACACAGTTGTAAACAATGGATTTGACTTAGAGTTAGTCCGCCACTAGGGAATTTAGACAACATTTGAAAACGAGAGTGGACAGACTTCTCATTATTAGGCTATGGTACGCATTCGAAGTTTGTGACAGAGTTTGACTCACCCTGTTTAATAGATCCCTGCCAAACCAATAAGGAAGGAAAAATCTGTAACCACAAAAAATATCCGAGACATGATGTATTCTTGTGGTTAGAGGTTTTGCCTTCCCTTACAGGCAATTCTACATCTTAGTTCCTTTTTTTTAACAACTGCATCTTGCATGTATACATGAGTAAAATCCCACTTGTAACCTATCACAGCATTTTTGAATTTTATGTGAAATGCCGTATCACACTGTAATCTATCAAGCTGGTTTGGTTTGCGATATGGCATTTCCTGCAAATTCCATTGGTCGAAACCTTCATAATTTGTTTTCTCTAACTTCACAATAGTGTCGTGTGATGGTACAAAAAATCAATATCGATTTCGAAATCGATGTTTAAAAAAATCAATGTAAGTCCAAAAATAATCAATTTCATAATCGATGTTTGGAAAATTTATTAATTCAATAAATTAGTTGTTTACAAATAAAATCCTACTATTAGAAAAAAAATACATTCGACAGTTGAATTAGCAATTTATTTTCAACAATTTTAGTTATAAAAATTCATCTTCTGATAAACCTGGGAGAGTTTAGTAACAGATAAAGAACCTAAAATTAAACATTCTCTAAATTTTAGAGATTATGTTTCAGATTAGATCTCCGTTTGTCGTGGCCTGCCTTTTAAACCCGTCGTTCAGAAGGCACTGATGTTACAGGTACACATAGGCACTCTAATGCAATTGCACAGAGATTGTAGTTTTGCTTTTGAAGTAACCTCCATGGATAGAGTGGTTTTGAATTGTGCATTAACCTCCAAATAATTTTTTAAGCTGGAATGTATTCCGGGAGATACTCCATAGACAGAAACTGGAATTTCACATGTTACCACCTCAACTTTTCGGGCTACCAGAAGTCATTTATGTCATCATATATCTCTTTAGTTTCATATTTAACAAGATGCTCTCCATTGGGCATGGCTTGAAGGTCCCATCTCGAAAATTTTTTATTTCCCTGCATTTTCACTATTAATTCAACGTAATTTTCCCTCGTTATCTCAAAACATTTTCCAGGAAAACCTCGAAATCTCACTCAAGCAATAGTTCGACGCTTTCCTGTCAACATATGGCTGATTGAGATTTAAAGATGCCTACCATAGAGTTCATTTCCTAACTAAGTGTGATGTTCAGAGCATTTTTAGGAATGTAGTGTGTTTTCTGCATTCTGTTTAGATTATATGTATATATTTTTGTCTCACTTGCAGAATGCTTTATGTAATGGTGACACGTGATATCTAGAGTAAAACGATTCTCTGGTTGGCTGAATCTGTGAGCAGCAAAGTCATTTTAAACGAGAGGTGGCCCAAGAAAAAGTGGGGCCTGGTGCAAAATGCTCGTACGAGGCCCTATAAAATTTTTTATATAAATCTTTTAACAAACCAGTGAAAACCTTTGTTATTAATAAAGGCAATAAAAGATGATACAGTTCATTGTGTAAATATATTTTTATCTTTTAATATATTCCTTAGAAAATAGAATGTACGAAACACAAAGAACCATATAATACAATGCATTACGTGTTCAGCAACAAATATTTAACTTTAGCTGACAGTTTTGTTAAGTTTGTACGATCGTTAAAATACATTGTTAAGTTTGGGCTGTAGCCAAATTCAAGCAATAGAGGGGGCAAAAATCGACTCTTCAGTAAAAACAGCAATTCAATTGTTGACTCCAACAACGGAATTTGCGCAAGTGCACAGACCAGAAGATTAAAAGACCATGGTATAGGCTAGTTGCATAGGCGGAAAAACGATCGTTGCGCTTACTCGTGACAATTGTTTCGAATTTAGATGAGCCACAGTTGCGCTTTCATTATAATCAACGCAAGAATTCGTTTTATAACGCAAATTATGCCTCCTGTAATTCTTCATTGTAGTTTTCAAAGCGTGAATGTTGATCGATTTCGACGGAAATCTTTTTTTAAAGGTAATTTAATTATAATAGCCGTTAGAAAATCAGTAAAAAATACTTGAAAAGACATGAGTCGCCCTGCCTCTTTTAACCACGTAAAACTTCATCTCTAACGCTAAATTTCGAAGAGCATTTTGAAGTACGAGGGGCGATTGATAAATAAGGTCTCCATGGCTGTAACTTTTTTATTTGTTAACCGATTTTCAAAATACTTTTTGTATCTTATACTCACATTTGTCCTCTATGTAATGCACTATTCACTTTTTGACATAGCCCCCATTCCTTTCCAAGCATTGCGCCAACGCGTGACTAGTTGGGTGAACCCGTCGGAGAGGAATTCCGGAGTTTTTGCCCACACCACGATTGAATGGCAGCGTTTACCTCGCTGTCAGAACCAACTCATGTCCCTTAAGGGGCTCTTTCTTCTTTGGGAAGTGGTGAAAGTCACAATATGCAAAGTCTTTCATTTTTCAACTGCAATTTTTCATCTTTGAACTGTAGGCGCTGCAACGTCTCTGGTGTGTCGTGACTCGTGTGCGGGCGGACGTTATCGTACTCCAGAAGAGGGTCCAAAGCTGCCATTCAATCCTGGTGTCGACAACAACTTCGGAATTCGTCTCCGACGGGTTCACCCATCTAGTCACGCGTTGGCGCAATGCATGGAAAGGGATGGGGACTATGTAGAAAAGTGAATAGTGCATTACATAGAGGACAAATGTGAGTATAAGATACAAAAAGAATTTTGAAAATCGGTTAACAAATAAAAAAGTTACAGCCATGGAGACCTTATTTATCAATCGCCCCTCGTATATTAACAAATCTCTTATTAGGCAAAAAACTATTTGAAAAAGGTTATGTTCATCTAATTGTTCAAAGAGATAAGCTTTTTTAGTGGATTGTATTCTAAAATTACAGATGTTTTATTTTAATTACTTTCTTCCCATTTTATATGCTGCTAATTAAAAATAATAATAACAAAGAAAAAGATGTTTGCAATATAGCAATTTATTTCTTATCAAATAAATAATAATAAGTGCTTTGTCTTATGGGTTTTCCATAGTATTTTGCCGGCTGGATGGCCGAGAGGGCTAGGGCGTAGATGTTTGTGTTTGTCCCGTAGTTTTTCTAGTTCTCGAGTTCGCCTGGCAATGGGTTCGAATCCCGCCGTGGGCATGGATGTTTGTGTTTGTCCCGGGCTGCGTACAGATATAACTTGTGTAAAAGGCGCAAAATGACCTTAGTAGTCGACGCCAAAATTTCTAATAAACCAAACCGTAGTATTCTCTTTAATTAAAGGAGGCTGGCTGTTAGCAATGATACAACATAAGCAAGAGCTCATAAGCCCTTATGAGCTCTTGAATAAGTGTATTATTGAATCTATGTGAGGTTGTAGTTCTATGGGAATATGGTTGAGGATTTGACATAATTTAATCCGCTGAATGGCTTGTTCAACATGTATTCTTACTGATACTATACTGTAACTTTGTTCAATCTCGTCATCTGTAAATTGTTGATTATAAGCGAATGGGGGAATTATTAACGTTGCGTTACGTTTTGAGAGCTCGGATTTAATTAATAGGAAACCTTTGTCTACGAAAACGAGATCACCTGATTCAATCAGGTTTAAAAATCCACAATCATTAGTTAAAAAGGCATCTGTTGCTCTTCCTCTATGGTGACTATGATGATTGTACCGGGTTGTGACTTAGTTTTACCTAATTTTACCGCTTGATGGCGACGCCAGCGTTACGCAACTAGCCTTACGCAAATAGAAATGGCGGCGTCCATGAGTGAACTCGATTTTGTGTATGAAGATACACAATTTTCGTTACAGTTAGATGTTGACATGGCTAAGGAGCTTGCAATCATCCTGAAAATATGTCTTATCGATATATTTAATAATCGACAATCGAACATTGAAGTGTACATTTGTTAGGATGGGGCGAAAGCAGCGCTTTCACAGAGCTCATCCAACCAGAATAAACTCCAAATGAAATACACTGAGGTAGTCAAGAAGCCTAACCAACCCAAGCGGTCTTCCATATTATACAAAAAAGAAAATAAGATTGACGATTGTCAGAAACAAAAAACAAACGAAATAAAAAAGAAATACAAGGAGAAATAAGATTATCACATCTTCCAGTAGTCTGGGAAAGAGACGTTGCTAATATCTTCAAAATTGATGTCAAGAACGTGCCTCGGTTTACGATACTTCGTATGCCAGTTCATATTCATTGAGTTCTTCAGTATCCCTTTCACAAGCTTATTGTCGTAAGTCTTCATCTTCGGTATCATAATCAAAAGGAGATCCTGTATAAACTTTCCGATATGGGCCATGTTTGAATCCAAATGGATGGATTGGTTTTTCACCGTCCTTCTGTCCAGCTGGACAATGGCCCTCAGGGTAACATTCTGGAATGACTGTAGTTCACTCCATCTGGTTTTACAGATAGTCGCCCATGCAGGCATGCCATAGAGGAGTATGGTCCGGATAATCGATTTGTACAGAAGTAGCTTGTTGTCAATGCTGAGGGCGCTGTTGCGACCCATGAGAGCTATGATATTGTACTTAGCCCTCTTCGCTTTGTTCAGAGCATAGGACATATGCTGATTCCATGAGAGTCTTGAGTCAATGATAACTCCCAGATACTTGTAGTTGTCCACCCAGTCCAGTTTCTTATTGAACAGAACAAGAGAATCTGGGGGATGCTTGAGCTTCCTATTGAGGTACAAAGCCTTGCACTTTCCGACGTTAAGGTTCAACTTCCACAGTTAAACCAGTCTTCGAACTGCTTCAAGGCGCTCTGCAGCCGTGTGATAACGTGAGCCGGCTGGTGTGCCCATGTCATAATGACAGTGTCATCCGCATAAAAATACAGATTACAATTATCGGGTTTCGGGAAATCATGTACAAAGTAATTAAATAGCACAGACCCGAGGACAGAACCCTGAGGGACACCGGCCTTTACAACACGGGGTGTGGAAAGATCTCCAACTTTGGCTTGATAGGATCTGCCGTCAAGAAAGGATTTCACTATCAAAATCAAATCGGCAGGGAACCCGTCTCTGATCATTTTGTAGACAAGGCCCTCATGCCGCACTTGGTCAAAAGCTTTACTGACATCGAGAAATACCACCCCACAGTACCTGGATAGGTTCAGGGGGGTGCTCAGGTCTTCAACGAGCCTCCATATCTGCATCGGACAAGAGTGGACAGCACGAAAGCCAAACTGCTCTTCCCGAAAAGGTCATTTGCTAGACAGTGATCTTGGAATCTGACGAGGATCGTTCTCTCCAACACCTTGGACATCGTGGGTAGCAGGCTAATAGGTCGGTAACTCGCCGGAATTGCAGGATTTTGCCCCTGCTTGGGGATACGCAACACAATAGATCTCTTCCAAGCCACAGGGAAATAAGAAAATTTCCAGCAGTCGCTAATGATATTGGTGAGAAAGTCAATAAAGTTCTTTGGGAGATTCATAAGGGCGTTATTACTCACCTTGTCTTTTCCTGGAGCCTTCTTCTTTTTCAGTTTACTTATGATGTTGGCGATCTCTCCAGCCTCGATGTTGTACTTCGTTAAATGCTGCGGGACTTCATCAAAGTTGACAATACCTTCTTCCACACTCTGAGACATGATTTGGCTCTCGGGCTTATCGTTGGTGGGAGTAACAAACTGCATTTCCAGTGAATCTGCAATGACTTGGGCCTTGTCCTGATCAGTTTGGACATAGTCACCTTGTGGAGTACGTAGTGGAGGAAGCGTATCATTCTTCCTCTTCTGTAAAGCTCTGACCATACTCCAAATGGAATTGTCGCGAGCCGACAAGCTTTTGAGTTTTTCATTCCATATAGCGTCTTCGCACTAGCCTGTTATACTTGGTTTTGAGCCAAGGTTCACGATAGCGTTGCCATAGTCTACGAGTCCTGTTTCTTTCAGAAATTAGGCGTTGGATTCCAGGAGTGAGTTGGATTCGATGAGGAGGTTTATTCTCTGATGGATACTTACTAGCTTCTATGGCACTGTTAATACATCTGGTGATGTCTTCAACACGTTGATTGATGTCCTCTGTACAGTAAGCAACGTCGGGATGGCAGCCATATTCCTTAAGAATATCTTTGTAGAGCTTCCAGTCTTGATGATGTATCAGTTCCTCTCGGAAATTTATGTCGACATTGTCAAAGTTCAACGCCACAGGCTTGTGGTCAGAAGAAAGGTCATCAATCGTGAAGATATTGTACGGTTTGAAGAAACCCTTCAAGAGCGAGATGTCCAAAACGTCACGACTAGGGGAGTGGTCGCAGTAGTAGGTGTCCTCCACGGGTCCAGCAGCGATGATATCATCTCTACCTTATATGTACCTATAGAGAATCATGCCGTTGTAATTCTGCGTTCGGGAGTTCCAGCTTGGGTGTTTGGCATTTAGGTCACCAGCTAGGACGACTGGAGTGTCACCACTGAAGAGTTCATCAAGCTCACTAATGTCAAGATAATGTTTAGGTGATATTTAATAATAGGCAAACGCGTAGATTAAAACACCGGCGACGTGACGTAGGATCGTTTTCCTGTGCGAACAATAGCTGCGTGCAACACAGAGCAGCATGACGTCACTTTTGATGCTGCAGCGCTGAAGAGTTGTTGAATTTAACAACTCGCGATTTGTCTTCTCTGACCAATACACATTCCTTTCTTCGGTGGCATTTCGCTATATGTATATGAATTAACATCACGGTCTATAGATATTCATGGTCATGGAGCTTCGGCCATTTTCCATTGTTTCGAGAAGCTAAGGAAAACAGATCGCGCCAGGTGCCGCATAGATCGCACTATTCCCGACCGCAACCTGCGATAAAGATTTTCATTGAAACTGAATACGAAAGTAAAGTTTCTGTCTGCCGATAGGGTGGCGCTGCAGGCGCTGTTGGGCAGATTGTACATGCAGCGCCACTTTTCAATAGAGTTCCCACCCTCCTGGGAGCTAGAAACTTTAGCTTCATTTTAACAATGGAGCTCGATGACCATGAATATCTATAGACCGTGATTAACATATATCCTTCCAAGGATTATTATAGAGCTTAGTATAATAGTATGCTTGTTAATTTGAAGAATCAAGTTGATGTATGCTTTGATATTGGTTATGTTGTCAACTGTCGCTCGAGCCAAGGGACTTCTTCCTCTATCGCCCTTTCACTCTTTTCAATAGTCTGCTACTTCTTTATTATTTCCAGTTACTGATCATTTTTAAAGACTTTCAAGGGAATGGTTAATTTCTAATAACTATCAGTTCTAAGAAAAGCCCGAACAACAGAAGTCCATGTATTGTTGGTCATGAGATACCTTTTATTAATATGCCCTGCCATTATCATGAATATCGATTTATTATTGATAATTCTTATTTTTTTGAAATCTTAGGTAGACAGTGACCTTCCTCATGCTTTGAAGATCAAGTGTGAAAAATTTTATCAAGATCGAAATAAAACTGCAGATTTGTAAAAAAAAAACAAAACCAAACGAACAAACCCACAAACCCGCAAAAATTCTACTTTATATGTATGATTATCACTTGTTTTGTTGTATTGGAAAAATATCGGTGATCTTAGTTTAGAATTGTTATGAGTTGCAATTTCTGAAATGAAATTATAATAAATTATTAACGTTTATTATAATGAATTTCATGATGAATTTTATAATGAATTTAATAATGAATTACACTGGTCAATACTGATTTTTTTCCCCTGAAATTTAATATGTATTATGGGGTATATCTAAGGCACTGATTACGAAGAAAAGATTAGTTTCATTGTATCAGCGCTACTTTTTTATTTATACGAAACTAGCAGAGGCACCCAGCTTTGCCCGGGATAATTAGAGGTAAACAGAACAATCTCAAGAAGTTAAATAATAGCTCAAAATTGGTTTTCAGCAATTCTACAATTTCCTGCTGTAGACTTTCCCGTTGTTTAGATATTTCCGTTGTCTCTGACCAATACTCATTCTTTTCTTCGGTGGTATTAGTTAGATATGAATTAACATTATCCTACGAACGATTATTAAACAGCAAAATACGGTTTGCTTGTTGATATGAAGAATCGAGTTGAATTGTTTTGTTATCGGTTATGTCGTAAATGTCGCTCGAGACCGACAGCATCCATATAGACCCAACCCAATGGAAGAGGAAGGGGAAGCTGCCGTCGCGTCTGGAATGTCCTACACTGTTCAAACACACAAATCGTCTGAACATTTGTTAGGGAGCTCAAGGGTGACACCTATATCTCTTTGCCTCCTCGAAAGAGACTGCCCTATGTAATTTGTGCTGTTATACTTATTTCCTGCTCATTGTTAATTATTCTTGGAAACGAATGTTCTATCATTGTATCATCTTGAAAATATTGTTGCATCATCAACACATCGGTTTTCAATACAACAATATTTCCCCGGCGTTGATGTGGAAATTATGGCCAAGATCTTTACCCCCCCCCCCGGCCGCTCTGACCATCATACAGCAGTCGTTAATCCATCCAGAGACCCAACTCGTCGGCCTCAGGCCATACAGGCTCTGGATGGATGCATTGGATTACGATATATATACATTAAATTAAATTATAAATAATAAATTCGATGAAAGAACTCTCTTCTTGGGTGGCAGTGGATGTACGATCGTCACAAAGTCCACGGACGTGGGGCGTTTACGGGGTTCACATTCGTCGAGGATCAGCTAACCACTACCAATACTCGTAAAACTGAAGTAAAATAAAATAACTTATTCTACTGAAGTTATTTTATCAAATAATTTAACGCAAAATTGGTTGCACCCTCCACGATCGGTGAGAGGACGATATATTCTACGCAAGAAGAAGATATTAACAAATTTGTCGCCCTCTTAAAGTAGGGGTAATTCAAAAGAAAAAAAAGTATAGCAACAAGCAAATTAAGAAATAAAGGTTTTTTTCTTTCAAGAATAAAATTAATGGGTAAGTTCTTATCAGTAAAGTTTATATCAGTTCTAATTCACTTTAGTTTGATTATCCGAAGTTAAGTGCACTTTCAATTCTCTTTCTTAACTTCGTGTTTCAATCGTTGAGGTAACAAGTATTAAATTTAATGAATTCAATTTTCATTCTACAGCTATCTTTTTTTTTATCCTAATTATCTCATTTTACTTTTCTTTTTATCACATTAATTAATTCCTTTTTATTATATTTGTAGCTCTTTATCTTTCTCTATCCTATTCGAGTAGGGTATAATAATGATACCTTTTTCTCACAAATGAATTCAAATTATCGAACAACTAGTCAGTTCAGGTTGTGACAAGCCTAATAAGTTTTGTAGCTCTTTCTCTCTCTCTCTCTTCTCCTTTGTGTCTGTGTGCTCTGCAATCCAAGAATTTGAGTGGGGTTATTCACTACTTTAATAATCTGCTGTTGCAATCGATGGAAACTCTGCTCTCGATGTTTTGAAGCAAAACGTGGGCATTCATCACCTTGTGTGATCTATCAGTCGCCGTTATTTTCTGTTGACACGCTCACCATTTGCTTAATTGCAGCAGTGTGCTGGCGAAACCAATAATACTCGGAGCGAAAGGACGGCTTACTCTGTCGCCTTTCCACTCTTTCTCAATAGTCTGCTAACTCTCCATTATCTTCAGTTACTGCTCATTTTTAAAGATTTTCAAGAAAATGTTAAGTTCTAAAAACTATCAGTTCCAAGAAAAGCGCGAACAATAGGAACTCTATGCACTGTTTGTTTTACGAGTATAAAGCGCAAACTTTACCTTGCATTGTTGGTCATGAGATATATATTGACGGTCCGTCCAGTGTTGATGAATTACGTGTTGATACCATTATTGATACCATTATTGATACCTAATGTTGCACAAACTTTGCCTTGCATTGCTGGTTATCAGATACCTCTTATTAATATGTCCTGCCATCATTATGAATATAGATTTCTTATCGATATTTATCATTTTTTCGAAATCTGAGGTAGACAGTGACCTTTCTCTTGCTTTGAAGATCAAGTGTGCAAAATTTCATTAAGATCGAAATAAAACTGTGGGTTTTTATAAGAAACGAACAAACAAACACACACAAGCGCACAAACCCACAAGGCTTCTTTATACATAAGGCTTGTCGTAATGTAAGTACCGTTTCTACTGCCACCACAGCGTTTCTAGTGTCGCAGTTCCGAGCATGCACACTCGTCTCTCTGGTTCATTATCTTAACAAATGTTCTAACGCCATTACATCCGGATTGTGTTGTGTTTACATTTGTTTGTGAGCGATGAAAATGTTTAAGACAATTTCTGAGCCCGCGGACTGTGAAGTGCGTTCTGTAATACGTTTTTTGAACGCAAAGAATCTTAAATTCAGCTGAAATTCATGGACAAATTGTAGAGATACTTACTTACTTACTTACTTTTCAAACCCGCTTATCCGTTAGGGTCGCGGGGGCAGCAGCCCTATGGAGGATCTCCAGCGATCGCGATCTTCCGCCATCAGGCGCATGTCCTCCCTGGTAATATCCAAGCGACTCGAACCCAGATTCTCCATGTAGTCTAGCCACCTGGTTCTAGGCCGACCCCTTGGTCTCTTACCCACCGGCTTGGAAAATAACAACTGCCTAGGAAGACTAGTTTGCGGCATCCGTATCACGTGGCCATACCAGCGCAACTGAGATCTCTCAATGCGGAGAAGTAGCGGCTCAACACCTAAAGATTCCCTTATTGTGCTGCTGTACACTCTATCTAGTAGGGTAACACCTGCCACACCTCTCAGGAATCTCATTTCGGCCGCTTGTACCCGCGATCGCACTCTTTCGGTCATTACCCAAGCCTCATGACCATAGGTGAGAATGGGGACAAAGATAGATTTGAAGACGGAGAGCTTGGCTTTGTTACCCAGCTCTCGTTTCGTTACCACGGATCGCCACAGTTCACGTCTGACACAGCTTGCTGCACCGATCCGAGCATCCAATTCTTTCTCCTGCCGTCCATCACTCGTGAATGCAATCCCGAGATACTTGAACTTCTCCACCTGTCTCAATGAGGCTCCCCTAACATGGAGAGCGCACTGAGCAGGCTGTCTTGAAAGAACCAGAGCTTCGGTTTTAGCCACACTGATCTTCATCCCAGCTTCTTCACATTTGGCTGCAAACCGGTCTAGTGCATGCTGAAGGTTCGTGCGAGAAGACCCAAGCAGGACAAGGTCGTCCGCAAAGAGCAACCTCTCCACCAGGCAGTCGCCCACACAAACACACTCATCGCCTCGGCTGCCCCTGTCTATCCAGTCCATAAAGATAATGAACAAGATGGGCGACAGTACGCACCCTTGGCGGAGTCCAACACCCACGGTGAACGGTCTTGACTTAATGCCATTTATCCGGACACACATCTCAGAGCTTTCGTACAGAGACATGATAGCAACCAGTAATTGCCCATCCACTCCATACTCTTGCAACACTTTCCAGAGCTTCTCCCGAGGAACCCTGTCATATGCTTTTTCGAGGTCCACAAAGCAAGCGTAGACCTCTTTTGCATACTCCCAGGATTTCTCAAAGATTTGCCTTAGAGCAAAGATGTGATCCGTCGTGCTTCGGCCAGGTCGGAAACCACACTGCTCCCCCGACAGTTTGGAGTCGACTATTTCCCGACTTCTCTTCTCCAGACACTTAGCGTACACTTTCCCAGGAATGCTGAGCAAAGAGATGCCTCGATAGTTGTTGCAATCTCTCTGATCTCCCTTTTTGAAGATAGGGATCACAATTCCTGTCTGCCATTGCTTAGGGGCCTGTCCAGATATCCAAGCAACCTGACACACTCGAGTCAGCCACAGGATACCATCCTGATTTAAGGCCTTTAACATCTCGGACCGGATTTCATCATCACCTGCAGCTTTGCCAGTCTTCAGGGACTTAATTGCCCATCTGACTTCTGTTTCAGTGATACTACCGTGACTATTCTCCGCTCCAAGGTGCACCTCGTATGCCTCAGTTGTTGTTGTCACCGGATTAAGAAGAGATGCAAAGTATTCCTTCCACCCATGCAATACGCTCTCCTCCGTTTTCAGAAGCCTCCCATCTGAACTCTTAATAGTTTGTGATGAAAGAGACTTCTTTCCACGGAGGCGGCGCACGGTCTGCCAGAACACCTTGTTTGCCGAACCATAGTCTGCCTCCAATTTCTCCCCGAACTTCTCCCAGGCCTTGGCTTTAGCTGTTGATACTGTCTTTGCTGCTGCTTTTCGCGCCTCAGTGTACCGCACTCGACTCGAAGTTGACTTATTTGCAAGCCATAGCAAATAAGCTTCCTTCTTTGCCTTGACAGCTTCTTGGACTTCACCGTTCCACCATGCAGTCCTTTTCTCACCGCCCTGCGCCACACTCAGCCGCTTACGACCACAGCACAAAGCAGCCGAAGTAATCACAGCAGTTTTAAACAACTGCCACTCCTCTTCAACAGTACCACGATCACTGGGTAGTTCTTTGAGACTTGAAGATATGCTATCTGCAAAGGTCTTCCTCACAGCTCTATCCTCCAGTGCCTCCCATTTGATGCGCCAAGTTTGTCTGAACCTAGTATTTCGCTTGGTTGGCATGGATTCAGAGAACCGCAAAGTGCAGACAACAAGGTGGTGATCAGTTGATAGTTCTGCCCCTCTTCTCACACGAGTATCCAACACTGATCGGAATAAGTCAGCTGAAACAATTACAAAATCAATCAGTGATTTCTGGTCCATTGCATCCCTGTACCAGGTATACTTATGGACATCCCTGTGCTGGAAGAAGGTGTTTGTGATGGAAAGTCCATTGTTGCAACAGAGATCCAACAAGCACCTCCCATTCGCATTTAAATCGGGGTCACCATTCCTCCCAATCACGCCCCTCCACGTTTGGTCATCAGCCCCTACGTGTGCATTGAAGTCGCCCATCAGGATGACAGAATCTGCACTCCCTCTCCTGCTAAGAGCAGCATCAACTTCATCTAGAAAAAGTGGGTACTCTGTGACTGCATTCGGAGCATATGCAACGAATAGAGAGAGAGACCGTTTCCCTATCTGAAGCCTCAGGAGACACAGTCTTCCACCTAAGGGGGTCCAATCTGCAACATAATCTGCCAGCCGGGGACTTGTGAGTATCCCCACTCCCGCCTGGGCAGTCATGTTAGGGTTGACACCAGAGTAGAAAAGCTTCCACCCTCCTTCTAAGTCTACAGTTCCAGAACCTGGACGTTTCGTAGAGGTAATACCTATGATATCCAGTCGATACCGTTTGGCTTCCTCCACTAACTCTGATTCCTTTCCTGTCATGGAGAATACGTTCCAAGTGCCGATTGACAGCACCCGATCCCGTTGTCGCTTTACCAGTTTCTCCTCCTGGGTAAAGGCATGCGCTGCCCCCGACCGTTTCCCCAAGCGCATAGCGAGTGCACTGGTGGGGCTTCTTGGAGGCATTGCTCCGAGATAACAGCCGGGAGACTGTCGACTATTTTTCGAACGAGAGCCTCTGCCTAACTCCCGAACGCGGGTGACTTTAACCTGCGCCACACCCGATGCAGTATAAATTCTCTTATTTGTCAACATCATGAGATATGTTTGTTTGGATACTCTTCGTCTCACTTCTCAACCATGACCTTTCTGGTAAGGGTGACCCTAAGGTAGCCGTGCTACAACCAGCATAGCTCACAGAATCCCTGAAGCACCCAAACCCCTGACCCACGGTAAGGGGGCATCTACTCAGGGGATTGTAGAGATATATGGGGAAAATGTAATGACTGATGGAATGGTGAGAAAGTGGGAGGCAGTTCAATGATGGACGAACCAATGTTCATGATGAAGCACAGAGTGGGCGGCAATCTGTGTCAATGACGATTTGGTTGAAAAAGTGAATGAGAAAATACAACAAACTTACAATGCACAACCCCCGTTTAAGTCGCAAACACGTTATGGTGCTAAACCTATGTCCAGCCAATTACTTAAATATTCTGAAACATGCTCCCCTTTTCGTAGTGTATCCTCCAAAAATAATTTTTTTAAATACTTTGTTTCAGATAGTGTCATTTATTTTGTAGCAGGGGTGAAATTAACTTTAGAGCCTTGATTTTTCAAATATTGGCAATATGTTTTAGAGCCATTTGGTTGGTGCTAAACTTTTGGCCACCACTGTATATCGTGCTATTATACTTATTTCATGCTCATAATTAATATTCTTGGAAAGAAAGTTCTATCATTGCATCATCTTGAAAATATTGTTGCGTCATCACTACATCGATTTCCATGACAGGAATATATCTCCAGCGTTGGTATGAAAATATATGGCAGCTGTCTTCACCGAAACAACTCTCTTTTTGGGTGGCCGTTGTCTGTGTGCTTTGCAATCCCAACAATTTGAATGGAGTTATTCACTACTTGATAAACTGCTGTTGCAGTTACACTCGGCTCTCGATGTTTTGAAGCAAAACTTGGCCATTCATCCCTTTGTGTAGTCTAGGGATACTGGCTGTTGTAGGGCAAGGGTACTGGCTGAAATTAGTCCAAGTCGAGAGGAAGACTTCCAGTTACATTCTCTCAGTGAGCGGTGATGGCTCGAGAGGACAGATTTAGAATCCGAGATAATGACGTGTTTTTGTTCGTGTCTATGCTTAGAATTTAAAATGTGAAAAGTCTTAAATACTGCCCAGGCTTCAGCCGTGAAAGAATTTGGCGCAAAGGTTGTTTGATATTGATGCGAGTTCTCAGAGTTGTAGATGCCTATTCCAGCTGTAACTTGCGTAGGCATTACTGATGCGTCAGTATACCATTTCTTGTAATTAGCAAAGTTGTTTGTAACTGTGTTGTGAAAACTCACTTTTCCCTATCTGATTCAGATTGCTAGAGAAAGGAGGAATAAAGAATCGAAGATCCCAATCTATAGTAAAAATTTCTGGGTAGGGAATTATATGGCTGGAGTTGAAAATCTTTTAAGCTCAGCATTCTAATCCCACTTCGGAACAAATTCTGGAGAAGAGAAGAGCTTAATATATCGGAATGGAATCCTTAAGTTTGCTTGGTTGGATGCCCCTGCTAAGTAGCTGGACAAGTCTCATGTAGATTTTCGTTGCTACACCCATCCATCTGTGTCATGGAGGAATCAGGTTTACAGAATAATACAATACATCTACCGGTGTACTTTTCAAAGCAGATAGAATTCTCCTGATTGACGAGTGCTCCAGCACCCTGACAGATCTGATCGTCGATTCAGGACATAGTAGAAGGTAAGGCACGTAGTAATCCAAAATGCTTTTAATCAGGGACGATAAAAGGGCGGCTGGAATTCGGCCCCCGGGCCCCAATAATATTTGTAAATGCGGGTCAACAAAGCCCAGTACTTACTTAGCTTTTACCTTACCCGTGAGATTGGACCAAGAAAGGGTGTAATGAAACGGAACGCCGAGGTAGGTGTAACTTAACTTTTTAGGTATTCTTTCACCATACCTGAATAGACTATGATTAACCCTTGTTCTCTTCTTATAAAAGGTGATGACTGACGACTTGTCAGGAGCAAAAGTAAAATTGTTAACCCTAGGCTAGACAAGGTGTTCTGTAAGGATTGACGGACCAAGGGGAGCGCCGCATTAGAAGCCCAAATTAAGATGTCATCCGCATACGCATATATATGGGATCTCGGATCAACCGTGTCAAAAAAATCCCTACAGTAAATGTTGAATAAAGTCGGGATAAGAACAGATCCTTGTGGGAGCCCATTGTTGATTTCAGCTTCGTATTTGGGAACACTGAAGCAATCGTGATCCTTCTGTTGGATAGGTATATGGCAATCCATCTTATAAACTTCGTTGGAATATTTAAGATCTCCATCTTACGAATAAGTCTCAAATCCATCTCCATCTTACGAATATTAACAGTGTCATAAGTTTTTCTCAAATCCAGGAAGACTGCAGCAAGGTAAGAGTTATCTTCTCTAGCCTTGTAGCTAACGTCTGCCAATAGAACCGGAGGAAACTGAGCAGATCTGAACGGCCGGAATCCAAACATATTAATGGTGGAAGATACCCTTTAGCTCTAGATAAGCTGTTAATCTGTTGTTGATGATTTTTTTCCAGGATTTTGACAACATTTGAAATTAATGCAATCGGCCTGTTAGAAAACCAAATGTACGGTGGAGCGCTTGGCTTAAGGACAGGAAAGATCGTAGTGATCTTCCATGTATCCGGGACATGAGCTAGATTGCAGCTTTTGTTAAACATTTCCAGGAGGACGAGCCCGTCCGCTGGATAAAGACGTTTTATCTGTAAGGAGGAAATTTGTCGTGTCCTGGAGCCGCAAAATTTAGTTCTTTCATTGCCCTTGGTAAGTTCCTGGCTAGAGAAGTCCACCGTCCAGGCAAGTTCTTGCGAACTACAGGTTCCTCCTGGAGCCGGTTCAGGGAGACTTATCATATGGGTCATTTAGACAGAAAGGTAATGAGGTCAGGTTAACTAGCTCATCGATCAGTTTCTTGGCTGAGTCCGAAGGGGACAGCAGGCCAGGAATTCTGAGGGATCGAGGCCTATAGAACATCTTGAGCACAGCCCACCATCTTTGACAAGGAAGGCAGTGGAGGTATATAACAATTTGCTTCCAGTATTCGCGCTTGGTTGAATTTAATAGGCGCCTAGTGCGAGCTTGAGCTAGCTTCAGGTAGTTCCAGCATCCTTGGCATTTACATCTATTGAACACTTTTTCCACCCTATTGCGTTCGTTGATACTATTTTGGCAGTCCTTGTCCCGCCACAGGGGAATTTTCCTTGCTTGTCTTTTCCTGGTTGCTTGATTAGTTTTCAGTGATTCCATCCAAGGAATTAAGTCTGCCGGCTGTAATGGTTTCTTTACATTAGGAATCGATAAACCGCCTCTTGGGCGTCTATAATTCTTTCCCAATGACGATGTATACCGATTGGTGATCACTATAAGAGGGCTCATTTAGCATTTTGCAGGTATCAGGACTTTTAAATTCTGGATCTGTAAGGACAAGCTCCAGAGTAGAGGCGGACCAAGGAGCCCGTGAGGCTGTGAAGGTAGGATCAGGAGTAAAATAAACTCTAGCTATCTGCTGGTCTAATAAGGCTTCAATTTGGCAACCATTAAAGTTTCTATTGACACAACCCCATTGGGGAGACTTCGCATTAAGATCTCCAATTACCACAAAAGGAGGAACAAGCTTGAGGGCAAAATTAGCCCAAATGGTCTTCGACAATGTGCCAGATATATAAATAGCGTCTAGGACCCATTGTTTGGCTATCCAAACTTTTAAAGTTAAAATAGCTAACTTATCCTGATTGAAATTTTCAAAAGTGGTGTGGAATTGACCTTTTTAATAGAATGGCGATGCCGCCTCCTTTGTTCTGACGATTTAGACAATACGTCTCGAAATTGGGAATTGAGAAAGACTGCGATTCTTGTAGAAATGTTTCGTTGAGGGTAACTTTATCAAATTGTTGTGCGATGTAAATCAGATCCTCCCAATTGCCTATGATTTCCCCTAATATTCCATTGAAGTAACGATACTGCCATCTTTGGACTGGTTCGGGCTGATAGGACATTTATTGGTCAGTGAGCTTTCATACCATTTACGGAAGTTTTCTATATGGTAAGCTTAGAAGTTTGTTTCCTGCAGGATAACATTCAGAATGTGCTACAGCGTAAAAGAATTATCTTCAGCTTCCTTATGAAGGAGACAGAGAATAATAGATAATATTTTTAGTAGATCTATACACTGTTCCGAAGATATTGTTTGTATGTTCCAAGGGTCCGCAGGCATAGACTGTTTACTTAGCTGAGACTTGTCAATTATTGGAACCATGTTTTGGGAGCTGCTATCATTTACTGGCTGGGAAGAAAGGTTATCGGTTGCTGCTGAGGAAGCCAATGTCTGGTCCTCCTGATTTTTCTTCTTTGCTTGTTTACGTGTAGGCAGGTCCAAGCTCAACTGGTGCATAGTATCATGGATCTAAAACCACAGTACAGAGGACCCTGCTACGTATGGGCCTCTGCAGCAGCCGGATGGTCATATAATATTAGTAAAATGTTAGTAACTAACTGAATTTAGTTGTCTTTGTCGTAGCATAAGACGAAGACAATCCAGGGCCTCGGAAATTTTGCGCTTGAATAATTAGCTTAATCGTTCACAGTGCTGTTTCTATCGATAAAATTGGTAGAGACTTTACAACACAACAAAGGGAGAACAGAGTTTCCGACTAGTTTCGCCAATTACTTTAGCTTCGCTGTATGGGATGTGAAGACTAATTATTTTCTCTTGAATTTTCAGTTCTTCCAAAAAATGGGGACAATTCCGATAATAAGCAGAATGGGAGTCCTGATAGTTAGTGCATGACTTGAGACTGCTGGGGCACTCGTGTGTATCCATGTTCAGGACTGAGACATTTGGAACACAATTCCGGACTTTGCCAAATTTAGCCAAATGGCCAACGGTGGCATAGGCTGCACTGTGTGGGATTGGGGATATGAATAAAAGTCTCAAAAGCCTGGTGATCATATAGTATTTTGTCAGGAACTTTGGTGGTAGTTCGCCCCCTGAAACTTGGATGCTATATTGCACATATTTAACATGCTGTCTTACGTTACAGTGAGTAGCCAGGTGAATTGGATCAGTCTCGATAGGGACCCCTGCAATTTCGCAAGCCGATGCGGATAGGTACCTAGGAGTAAAATAAACTCTAGCTATCTGCTGGTCTAATAAGGCTTCAATTTGGCAACCATTAAAGTTTCTATTGACACAACCCAACTGGGGAGACTTCGCATTAAGGTCTCCAATTACCACAAAAGGAGGAACAAAACTATTAGTTTTGGGTAAATAGCGTGCTGCAGGAGTGCCTGAGGCACCCGGGAATAGGTCATGGATGATGAATGTGGTTGTTATTAACATGGAATAGGGACATGCGCTCTTTTCACGACATGGTTATTATACGTGGTAGTTAGTTATTATTTTTTCCTATTGTCCTACTTTCTATATTTAGAACCTACGTGATCACAGATTTTCTCTTAAATAGCCGCGTCTACCTTCATTTCTCACACAATGAATTTCGCATCCTTGTGTACAGAACACACGTATTGTGAGCACCGTGTTTATTCTCGCCAGTGTTTCATCTGTTGGGAAAACCAAGCCCAGTGTCCCTATTGTATCCAGGAATTTTCACTAGATTCATTCATAGATGGTAGCACTTCATCAATACAACTGGGACTGGACCAATCATCAGATGAACAAGGAGGATTGCCCATCGATTACAACTCAGCACGGCAACCAAGTCTTTATTATGCCGCGCAGGTATGTTCTAGAGCTAGTTCCCCTGAAATTGAAGCTCTCGTTTTTCCAACAAATTCCAAAACAATCACCCCTTCACACACAGTTACAAGAGAATGGATATTTATAAGAGAAAAGGACGAGACACAAAAACCCTGGAATGCAATAAATAGTTAATAAATACAACTGAAAAATTAAATAATAATTAACAAATAACAAAATAATAAATATATAAGTATAATCAAAATAAAACTAAAAAATCAAATAAAGAGCTGACGTTTCGGATAGAGCCTATCCTTTATCAAAGCAAAAAAGGATAATTCTCTAAAAGCAAATAGAATATTAGAGAATTCATTCCATCATTACTTCAGGATAATTCTCTAATATTCTATTTGCTTTTAGAGAATTATCCTTTTTTGCTTTGATAAAGGATATGCTCTATCCGAAACGTCAGCTCTTTATTTGATTTTTTAGTTTTATTTTGATTATACTTATATATTTATTATTTTGTTATTTGTTAATTATTATTTAATTTTTCAGTTGTATTTATTAACTATTTATTTACAGTTACAAGAGACAATACTCCAGACAAACACATACACTCTCGCACCAGAACCCCTTCGCCAATTTGACAGTCACAGTGCACTTCTCCTGACAACATCAGCCACGACAATATATCTATACTTCACAAACATAAGCAGTCATCAGGAAACAACTATTCACACAGATAACGCACTCCTTCAAGAATTTTACACACCGACAGTGCTCTGGGTTCAGTCTCTCAATGCACAACAATTACCAAACAAACACACGGCCACCAACATCAACAAGTACAAGAAGCAATCACATTGAACAACTGGATTCTCAACCAGGAGGGGCGTCTGATCAATCGGAAGATGACTCCTCCATGGACGAAGAAAGCTCTATCAATTTTCCATAGACAGAGACCAGGCCCCTCAACCGCCATGGATGACACATGTCTCTTCAGACACCACACAAACAGAGCCACCCACAAAAATTGGGTTGAAATTGTTTGAAAGATTGGTTTGAATTGTTGAAATTGGGTTGAAAAATAATAATTGAAATTGGTTCCATGATTCGTGTTTTAATGATACCATTATGAAACTATTGGAAGCTTTCACTGCGAAGATATGGCATGTAACTACTTACGCCTTATATTATCAATATTAGTTTGCTTACGCAGAAAAGCGTTGGCAATAGTTTTTGAAGATTATTAAATAAGAATGCTAACAAATTAAAAGATTGGCATATGCTCTAATCTATACAGAAATTCTACTTTCTCCATTTAACTTTTCAGATAGTTTTATTCAGTCTGAACTATACGTTTCCCTTAGATGTACGCCTTGCTTAGCAACCAGAGGCTTCCTTAGCAACCTCATCTAATTCATAACAATGAAAGACTTCTTTAGAAATCAAATGCTTTCCTTTTCTTTCTCGATTTCTTTAAAATCCTATCGGTCCTGGGAATTTCGGTTGCCTGACTAGTTTCAATTACATCCAAATATTTGAAAAATTTTTAAGTCAAGAAATTATAATTCTAATTATAGAAGAATCATCAGTATATACTATGCAGAAAGAACGTATGAATCAGATTTAGTTAAGAAGAATCTTTTTCTTCTATATATATAAAGAAGGGTGTTTGTTTGTTTGTTTGTGGGTTTGTTTGTTTGTTTGTTTTTTTATACAAATCTACAGTTTTATTCCGTTCTTGATAAAATTTCGCATACATGACCTTCAAACAATGAGGAAAATCACTGTCTACCTCAGATTTCGAAAAAATAATAATTGATAAAAAAATCGATATTCATGGTTATGGCAGGGCATATTAATGAGAAATATTTCATGACCATCAATGCAAGACAGTTTTTGCAACAATAAGTATCAACAATGGTACCAACATGCAATTCACAAACACTCTGCACAGATCAAAAATATATATCTCATGACCAACAACGCAAGGCAAAGTTTGTGCAATATAGAATTCAATGCATAGAATTCCTGTTATTCAGGCTTTTCTTAGAAAAGAGAATTCTTAGAATTTCTTGAAAATCTTTAAAAATGATCAGTAACTGGAGATAACGACTTAGCAGACTACTGAGAAAGAGTGAAAGACGATACAGGAAGCACTCCTTTAACTCCGTGCTGTATTGAGCAAGTAAATAGAAGAATCGGCGACCCCTAGACTACACAAAGTGATGAATGGCCAATTTTTGCTTCAAGACATCGAAAGAAGAAAGGAAATTGCAACAACCTCAAGTGTACATCTAAAGTAAGATTACGTGAGTAAAAAATTATTTAGACTAGAATGCATCCTTGGAGAGGTCCATCCATTGTAAGCCTTAAAAAATTTTTATTTCGGTAAATCAAGTCCCGGTATATCATCTAGAATGGATTTTTTCAGTGAAGAGGTAAATTCCTGTCTTTCGGATTTTTCTTAGGCTTCCTTAGCAACCTCATCTAATTATAGGAATTCCTGTCTTTCATCATCTAGAATGGATAGTCCCTTCGCTCTATATTGTAGTGATTGAGTTATTATTTAACCAATTTGGAGGTTTAATTTAGCTTTTTGAGGTTGTTCTGTTTACCTACAAGCGTAATTATCCCGGGCAACGCCGGGTCCTCTGCTAATTTTCTATCTATCTATCTATATATATATATAAAGAAGGATGTTTGTTTGTGGGTGGGTTTGTTTTTTATACAAATCTACAGTTTTATTCCGATCTTGATGAAATTTTGCATACTTGACCTTCCAAGCATGAGGAAGGTCACAGTCTACCTCAGATTTTGGAGAAATAATAATTATTGATAAAAAATCGATATTCATGGTTATGGCAGGGCATATTAATGAGAAATATCTCATGACCAACAATGCAAATAAAAGTTTGTGCAACAATACGTATCAACAATGGTGTCAACATGTAATGCACCAACACTAGGCAGGGAACAACTATATATATCTCACGACCACCAATGAAATGCAAAATTTGTAACAATGCATAGAATTCCTGTTATTCAGGCTTTTCTTAGAAAAGAGAGTTCTTAGTAATTAACAATTTTATGAAAATCTTTGAAAATGATTAGTAACTGGAGATAATGGAAAGTTAGTAGACTATTGATAAAGAAGAAACTGTAGATTTGTATAAGAAACAAACAAACCCACAAACAAACATCCTTCTTCTTCTATATATATAAAGAAGGATGTTTGTGGGTGGTTGGGTGGGTGGGTCTGTTTGTCTGTATGTTTTTTATACAAATCTACAGTTTTATTCCGATCTTGATGAAATTTCGCATACATGACCTTTATAGTATGAGGAAGGTCACTGTCTACCTCAGATTTCGGAAAAATAATAAATATCGATAAAAAATCGATATTCATGGTTATGGCAAGGCATATTAATGAGAAATATCTCATGACCAACAATGCAAGGCAAAGTTTGTACAACAATAGGTAACAACAATGGTATCAGCACGCAATTCACAAACACACTGCATGAACCAACAATATATATCTCATGACCAACAATGCAAGGCAAAGTTTGTGCAACAATAGGCTCATTGTGTTCGCATCCACAATGGTCTCAATGCGCAATTCACCAATAACAATGAGCACAGAATGATGATGTAATGTTAAAGCAATCTTTCCAAGAATTATAACAATGAACATAAAATGATGATGTAATATGGATAAGTTTCAATTTGTAACAATGCATAGAATTCCTGATATTCAGGCTTTTTTTAGAAAAGAGTTCTTAGTACTTAACAATTTCTTGATAATCTTTAAAAATGATCAGTAACTGGAGATAATGGAGAGTTAGCAGACTATTGAGAAAGAGTGGAAAGACGACAGAGGAAGCACTCCTTTAGCTCCGTGATGTATTGAGCAAATGGGAAGCAAGTAAATAGAAGAATCGGCGACTGCGAGACTGCACAAAGTGATGAATGGCCAAGTTTTCTTCAACACATCGAGAGAAGAGTGGAAATTGCAACAACACTAAGTATACATCTGAGGTAACATTACGTGAGTAAGAAATTATTTAGACTAGCAGTGGCATCCTTGGAGAGGTCCAGCACCATTGTGAGCCTTTAAAAAGATTTTTTTCGAAATTTTCATTAAGAATTTTTACTGTATTAATTCTAAGCATTTTCATG
>JAHWFO010018887.1:0-14760 GCA_023313115.1 Rhysida immarginata
CGTTCTACTTCCCCTCCCGCCATAGCTGACACCTTTAATTCTTTCTCTACCCACATCCAGTTTACCTTCGAAATCGAGTCCAACAGATCCCTGCCTTACCTGGACACCCTCATCACTAACGACGTCCCCTCCAACCGCCTCACCTTCTCCGTTTACCGCAAGCCTACTACATCCTCTAACCTTATCCATCATTCCTCTTCACACCCCCCCGATACACAAACTAGCATCCCTACGTTGCCTAATCGACCGTGCCTTGAAGCTCCCCCTCAACCCCCCCCCCCCCCCGCCCGCTCTTCCGAACTACGCATCATCCGCTCCCTTGTCCATAGGAGTGGGTATTCCAACTCCTCCTTTTCCCGTATCCTCCACCGCCAGCAACACGCCATCTCCAATCCTACCTCCCCTGATGCACCCCAGTCCAAGAAGTGGGTCTCCATGATATAACTAGGTCACCATTTCTCCCAACTCTCCCGTTTTCTATCTTTCCTCGGACTCCGAGTATCCTTACGCTCCCCCCTCTCGTCTACCCGCACACTGAACCCCTCATCCGCTGTCGTTTACGATAAACTCGCACAACCAGGCGTCTACCGCCTCGAATGTATGTTGTGCGACCAATGTTACGTCGGATTATCCATCTGTACTTTCACAGTACGATTTAAAGAACATGCCAAGTCATATACCAAGAATGACAATCGGTCACACTACGCTAACCACCTGAGGAGCACCGGACACCCCCTTAGCACGCAAGATGAAGTGATGTCCGTCTTACACATATGCCATAACCTTCAAAAACTACCACCCTCGAAGCTATCGAAATCTACAAGGCCAAGAAGACCAACCCCGACCGATTACTCAACTGCCAGACCGACTTCGACATATTTTCCATGCTTAATCCTCTTTCTGATTTATTGTAAAGTGGTTTTATTTTTATTTTGTCAATCTCCCTTTTCTATTTTACAATCCTCATTTCCAAAAAAGTTGGGACAGTGCAACATATAAGAAGAACTCCAACACATTTGTTTGGATTATTGTATTGCCGTTTATTTCAACGCATTACAATACATAAACGATAAATCACATATCTTCTTATATGCTTAAACAAAGATGCAGGTGCTTTTCCTGTTTGGCACGTGCAACACACTCCCAAAAAAGTTGGGACAGCACGGCGTTTACCACGGTGTGGTGTCACCTCTCCTCTCGATGACACACTGTAATCTTCTGGGCATCGATGACACCAATCTTTCTAACACCGTAACCGGAATTCTGTCCCATTCCTGTTGGATATAGGTTTTCAGCTGTTCAACTGTCCGGGGTCGTCGCTGTCGTAGTTTTCGTTTAATAATACGCCAAACGTTTTCTATAGGCGACAGATCCGGGCTGCAAGGGGGCCAATCCAACATACGAATGCGCTGCCGACGTAGCCATGCACAAGTTATGCGCGCTGCATGCGGTCTGGCGTTGTCTTGTTGAAATATACACTGACGTCGTCCAAACAGGCGCCTCTTAGATGGCACCGTAGCTTGTTCCAGGATCTGTATATACGCTTCAGCATTGACGGTGCCATTGCAGATGTGCAAGTCTCCCGTTCCATGGCCACTAATACAGCCCCAGACCGTGACAGACGGTGGTTTCTGTACCGAACGCCTGTAGCACGCGGGAATATCCTTTTCGTCTTTGGTCCGGAGTGTACGGCGTCCATTATTTCCATAAACAATCGTAAAGGTTGATTCATCGGACCACAATATGTTCTTCCAGCGTGCTTGGGACCAATTGCGATGGGCTCGAGCCTACATCAGACGGCGACGTTGCTGTCGTTTGTTGATGTATGGCTTCCGTCGTGCACAGTATAACTTAAGTTTGCATTTGTGGATGCACCGGCGTACAGTATTCGACGATAATGGCTTCCCGAAGAAATCGCGGGCCCACATGGCTACGTCCGTAATCGCAGCATTCCTATGCGTGACGCAGTGACGTCGGAGGATCCGAAGAGCTCGAGCATTCAGAATAGGTTTTCTACCTTGGCCTTTCCGAACTGTGATCTCACCACTATCTCGGTAGCGCTCGATAATATTATGTACTGTAGATGATGACAGGTTAAATCTTCTGGCTATTGCACGCTGAGAAACGTTGTTTGTGAATTCTCGAATGATTCGAACACGAAGATCTTCGCTAACTGGCTTGCCTCGATCCATCGTTCCGAATAAGTTACCTGAACGACGGATGGCAACTGTTATTTATACGGAATGTAGTATGACGTCATCATTCTAGATTATTCCCGAACAGTTCGGAAGGTTCCACTACTAACGGCGCTTTCTACAACGTATGTCCCTACTATTTTGGAACGTATTGCAACACCCCCATTCAAAATGAACGTCCCGGCCACGATACAAAATGTTTTGGTGCACACAGTAGATTTATGTCATTTCATAAACGTATCTGCTATTTTGTATTCGCGAGAAAGTTTTGTTACATCATCCGTTTTTGTTTTTTCTATATATTTTGCACTGTGCCAACTTTTTTGGAAATGAGTATTGTATTTTGCCCTTTTATTTTGTCAATCTCCCCTGTTGACAACCAGATATGTTCTCTATACGGTCCGCATTTTTTTGCATCACTTTTGTCATTTCCTATAGTTTTATATTTTAATTATTTTATGCTTATCTCGCTTGTTTATCTTATTGGCCAGTTCCTATGTATCATATTTTTACGCTCATTGGTCCATCTGTACCATTTTTCTGTATATAAGTCTTGCGAGCCTCTTGTTGTGTACCTTGACAAAGCTGGAAATAAATGGCGAAACTATTTGGTAATTCTATTGTCCATTTCTTATACTGTAAGGCCACTACACACATTGTAAACTGCAGGGGCCGGCTGGACATCAAATGATAATTGGTTAATTTTATCAAGAACATGACAGTTTTGACGTTCACCCCCCCCCTCCCCGACTGTGGAACCCGCTGGCTGCTGCAGGCCACCTTCATCTCCTTCCATTCTGCCAATCGACCGAGCCGGCCCCTGCAATCGAGCGGGTAGGCTTCCCGTTATGAAAATGATTTTGCGGATTGTTTTTCTTGTTGCTAGTTTTCACCATATCTAGAGCTCCACAGTTTTCTTTGAAATATTTTATTATAACCCAAAAAATTGGTTAATTAAACTTAATTGATTCAAAGACAATATACAAATATTCAATTGCAAACAGGTATCGTCGTCTTCTAAAGAAAGAGAAGCTAAAAACGTATGTCAAGGAATTTGAAGAGCTTCGTGAGAAAAATCCCGAAGCAGCCCTTTTAAAATTAGATGAAATTAACAAACAGCGAATTCTTGAGAGAATGACATTGCGTCACAGAGGCACAGGCAAATGGGCGAAGCAGACAGCTCTGAGGGCCAAGTACGATAAAGAGGTATCTACAATATGTATAGTATTTACTCAATTGAGCTTTTTTTTCTTTATGGTACATAAATTAATTCATTTAACAAACCCATTTTCAGTCTCGCCAAGCTTTTGCAGAACAAATGCAGATCAACAGAGAATTGACACAAAAGAAAGCCCTTGCTTCCGACCAGAGCGAAGACGAAGAGGAAACTGCACTGGAAAGCGGTGCAAAGAAAGCCAGCGTCGATCCTTTTAATCCTTGGGTTAATGTCCAAGACAAAGACAGTAAGCCCGAGGAACCAGCTAAGAGCTACAGGAAAGAATGGGCCAAGAGTAGACAAGAGATTAGCAGACTGAAGCAGAAGAAGGCCAAGAAAATGTCGACGAAGAAAGTGAAATTTAATACAGAAGAGAAATCTGAAAGAGAGGCCAAAACTAGGTTAAAGATGGAAGTGCAGAAGAAGCTTAAAGAAAAACAGAAGCAAAAGAAGGGCATACTCAAAAATAACAAAAAGAAAAAAAATAATTCTAAAGTAAGTAACTGATTGGGAAATTTGAAATTTTGATTTGGTTTGTGTTTAGTACGAGGCCAGGTTGAAAAGTGTTTGCCGTCGCTTTTATACAGGATGGCTCGGTCAATTTATTAAATGGTGGAAGTAGGGGGTGGCCGTGGCCTGGTTGTCTCGTCGGTTGGCTTGCCAATCGATGGAGTTCAGCAACTTCAGGCGCGGCCAGCTGCTGGTTGGGTGACGGCCAGGGCTTGAGGGCCACCGCTGGCGGGACAGCTATTTGGGGCGCGGCTGTTGGCGGACTTTGATCTGACCCATTTGCCGTTTGACCATGGCTGGTTTTCCAGCAGTTGGTGACAGCCTCTGGTTCGTTTATCCCCAGCAGCTCTTCCATCATGAAACCCCCCCGTGCTTCGAAGGGCACGTTAAGCCATCGGTCCCGGCTGCTACTGTCATCTCGTAGCAGTCGTTTAATAATGGGATGGCGCAAAACTCCCTCTGTACTAGATACTAGATACCTTTTCCATCTGCGTTTCGATTCATTGCTCGAATAGAACGACGCGTTTTCGACTCATTGCTCATATGACATTCTATGCTTGTTTTGGTCCCCGGAACTTATCCTGAAAGTTTGTATGGGCCATTCAGAAACACCCTGTATACAGTTAAGCTCATGTAATGCAGTTGTGCCTGCTTTATAAGAGTATCGTATCATTCGATACTCTCTGTATTGATAATTTTTTTCGATAATATCGGGGTATCGATACTTGGCTCTAAGTTTGATATCGATGCTGAATATCGTATCGAAAAGAGTATCGCAACGTCCCTAGGTGGAAGAATGGGGCTCTTTATTGGTTTTACCACGTCTGCCTATCCCCTTTGTATTTTCTACACTTTTTGACGTAGATTCCCATGAGGATTCCTAGGCAACTTCATTATAACACCATATTTCACATCCATCTTCTTTCATATCGAGAGGGAGGGTGTTTGATGAGTTAGTGAGAATTTCTCACCGAACTAACAGTCTTTTTCTCGGTTAGGACAGTTAGACCACGATGGAGATATAACTGCTTCGTGAGTTAGACTAACTGGTTAGGCATAGGAGCACTAACTGCCGTTTTCGATTGCGTTAAAATGGTGTCATGGTTTTCTCACCGGATTTATGACCGACCAATCGCTAACTCTTCCAGTGCTCCCGATAGCCTATTTTAGGAGGGCGCTTCGCCCTGCCTTGAGAGTAGTGCGTCCTGCCGAAGAGTAGTGCGCCCTGCCGCAAGAGTAGTGCGCCCTGTCACGAGAGTAGTGTGCTCGTTCCCATAAACAGTGCTTTTCCGCGAAATAGTGCTTATCAATTTGCTCTTGCTCTTCCATGTATCCTTCCACCTGATTTTATTAAACAGAAAGCACACAATTAGGCTTAGCCCTGTCCCTGCCCCTCGTCCCCCTTCCCCATGAGATGCCTTGACACTGCATGATGTACCCTCTTGCTGCAGTTGATACCCTGCCCTCTGTCAATTTTAGTGGGAGCACTGTCTTCTCACCAGTTACATTTTCTGACCTCAGCCTCTGATTCACGAGAAATTCACAAGTGAATGATTGTCTATACTAGTTCTGTAAATGTACGCTGATTGTTAAAAATATGGATGAAATGTTTATGAAAAAGTACGAAAGCAACGTGCAAAGGCTGTAAGAAGACGGAAAAAAAAAATCGTTCTGATCATTTTTTTTAAAAATTTATTTTTTTGGTTTCTAAAATAGAAAAATTCATCAAAAACAACCGAAAGCAGCGTAGACATTCTTCCACTAGAGAGTCGTCACTCAGAAGTAGATGCACCAATAATAACTGAAATTAACGGAGATGACGTTTGTGATGATGTTGCCACACAGAGTCGTGCTGACTTGAGAAACAAAATCGACGCAAACATAGCTGAGAAGGATAAGTCGGATGATGAAGAAGAAAAGGTTGAAATAGATCCAAAGAAATTTGTGGATGTCCCTGCACGAAGGCTAAAATCTGCCTTGCCTAACATTGTCGAAGCAGGTGATGACAACGACGACGACGACGACGAAGTTCGGCATCGCATGACAATATCTGAAGCGTTTGCTGACGACGATGTCATCAGTTCTTTCAAGTAATTGCGCATTCAAGTAACTTTCTGAATGAAGTTTGATTATTTTTTGTCTCGGTTTTTGAACCTTTATACATTGTCTAACGCAGAGAAGAAAAAAAGGCCATCGTCGATAGGAATAAGCCCAAGGATATTGACACGTACTTACCAGGTTGGGGATCGTGGGCGGGAAAAGGCATACGAGATAATCCACGCCGGAGGAAAAGGTAATGATTTTGATGATTTTTTTCAGTATCGATTTTTTTGTACAAGGGTTGATCAAATGAAAAGGTACGAAACGACAGTGTCGGTGTAAATGAATACTTTATTCAAAGTATCCTCCATTGGCCTGAGCACATCGATCTCATTGATGAACGAGCCGAAGGATTCCTTTTTCCCAGAATTCCTTTGGCCGTGACGAGACCCAGTCCTGCACAGCGTCCTTGAGTTCATCGTCCGAGGTGAAGAGCTTGCCTTACAGATGCTTCTTCAGTGGACCAAACACATGGAAATCACAGGGGGAGCAGTCCGGACTGTAGGGCGGATGGTCTAGCTGCTCCCACTTGAATACGGCCAGTTTCGCTTGTGTGACCTGGGAGACGTGTGGACGAGCGTTATCATGGAGCAGAACCACACCCTCTGTGAGCAGGCCCGGTCGTTTGTTCTTGATGGATCTGCGTAGGCGTCGGAGTGTCTCACAGTACACTTCGGAGTTAACGGTTCTTCTGTGTTCAAGGAATTCCACAAGTAGCGGACCTTGCACATCGAAAAACACGGTAAGCAACACCTTGCCTGCTGACGTCACGGCTTTGAACTTTTTCGGGGGAGGTGACGATGAATGCTTCCACTGCATGCTGTCCCACTTTGTCTCTGGCTCGTAGTGATGGCACCAGCTCTCATCACTTGTGACGATCTGCTCCAGGAAAGCGGGATCTTCATGACAACGGCACAGATGTTGAATGGCTAGTCCCATACGCAGCTCCTTTTGCTGGTCGGTGAGATGCTTCGGAACCCACTGTGCACACACCTTCCGATACCGAAACTGGTTGTGAACAATTGTCCACATTGTTCCGAAGCTGACATCCATCTGTTCTGCCAACATTCGCAATGTGACATGTCGATCACTTTTCACTAGGCCGTCCACCTTGTCGATGAGATCGGCCGTGATGACAGTGTTCGTCTGGCCTGGTCGCGGGTCATCAAGCAAACTCTCACGGCCTGCACGACAACGGGCACTCCATTTCCTCACTGATTTGCCAGACACACAGTCTTCCCGTAAACGTTCACCATCCGGCGATGAATTTGGGCCAGTTTAACACCTTCCGCTGTCAGAAATCGGACGACACCTCGCTGCTCCACAACAGTCGAATTGGGCAATATGAACGCCATTCTGTCCAAACACGCACTGCCGCGTCACTTGGATGCCGCTCTGTATCGGAGCCTCTGCTCTCTCCTGCGCATGCGCGTTCCCCCGCATGCTCCCATCCGCGTGGCCAACTCCACTCGCACCCCTACATGTCTCGCTACGTTCTCCCATCGCGCCATCTGTACTTTAGAAATGATTCCGTTGTTACGACGTTTCGTACCTTTTCATTTGATCAACCCTTGTACATATAAAACTGGAATATTGAACTGAGAATATTTTCCCTTGCGTACAAGATTTCGCATTAAAGCACCTCCTGCACCTCCGAGAAAAGACAGAGGAATCGGAAATGTCATCATTTATGAAGGGAAAGATGAAGCCATTTCAAAGTTTCAGGTGAGAGAAGAAAAGAATTCTATTAGATGCTCTGTTAAAATTATTTTTTTGGTTCATGTTTTAGAGAGAAGAATGTAGAACAGAGGGTCGAATACGTTACAACTAAACGATTTGCAAGTGTCATAAATCTATGAGAAATCCCCCATACTGCCATGTTCGGTGATGTTCTATCTGGTGCTCACGGTGTATCAAACTATGGCTCTGCATCGCAGTTTCCATTCAATAAAAACTTTGTCGCAGAGAATTTAAGTCGATCTGTGCCCACACCGCCCAATGTGCGGGGTCGTCTACTTCCAAGGGCACGTTTCAGCAGTCCAAAGCCGCAATAATCCATGGGGGATGTGTCTGGAGATTTCACGGGCATGTCTTCAAACGGAATTAAATGTATGCCCGTCTCCTGTTCCAGTGTTCGCAAATGGGCGACCATTGACTTGGACGTATGACTCGCAGCTTAAAGGCGGGTTTTCAAAGACGCGTTGTCGGCATGTTCGTGCGTATACGTTGCATGCGTCCGTATCCGTCCACGCAAGCCCAGGTTTCATAGCCACGTTGTGTGCGATTATGCATTTTATTAGAAAAGAAGAAGACGTAAAGACGGTGGTGGATTGGCCCTTCAAAATCGAGCGAATAAGGGCGAGTTTAGAAATCTACTACATGAAGCAAGACTCCACAATCGAGACTCCTTTCAAAATTACCTTGGGATGTCTCCTGAGGTGTATGATGAGTTGCTGCAAATAGTGGAGCAAATATTGTACAGATTTAATATTCCATGTCTTTATATCGAGAATTTTTAGAATCGTAAAGAACTGGATATGTTTGTACTTCTAGAATTACATCTGTAGAAGCTCGTCTTCGCACATTTTTGTTTGGGAGTCGCCATTTCGTTAAACGATTGAAAGCTATATGATTGGTGGATTTTGTCATGTGATCCGTTTAACGCATCCATACGGACTGAAAAGTTGACTCTGGTGCGTGAGCGATCCATTGATGTGCAACAAGATCTGATTGGTTGAACTTCAAACGCATACGTATGCATATGCACGCACACCCAGACAATGTGTCTTTGAAAACCCGCCTTTATCCCGATGCCCATACCAGGTTTCCGGTGCTTAACCCGTCAGAGATTTTTGTGGATTATCATGCGTATCGTTCTGTGATACCCCTACCTTATTTTTAACAGCCCTTTGAGTTTTGGGATTCTGCAGAGATGAGACGCTTGACTTTGGCTACAACATCTAGTGTTCTGCTTGGAGTGGGTGGTTGTCTTGAAGGTCCGGGTTCGTCCAACGTTGCTGGTATTGCGTTTTTTCCGCTTTTGTTTAGTATGCTACAGATTCCTGTCTTCGAAATGGTGAGACCCCTAGATTTGTATTGTTTTTTAATCTTGGAATAGGACCACTTCGCGTCAGAAAGTGCATTTATACACTGAGTTAGCAAAACTCATGGGATAGTTACTTAATATCTGGTCGGGCCACCTCTGGCCCTGTGGAGTGCAGCAATACGGCGTGGTAGTGAGTCTGCAAGTCCCTGGTACACTTCTGGAGGCAGTTGACACCAGATAGTCTGTAGAGCCGAAGATAGTTGCTGCCCGTTCGTGGGCAGATGATCCAGTGCCCGAAGCCTGACTTCAACAGCATCCCAGTTATGCTCGATGGGATTCATGTCAGGGCTACGGGCTGGCCAGCTCAGTCGTTGGACCTCTCCTGCATGCTCCTCGAACCATTCGCGGACGACATTGAAGTGATGTGGTGGAGCATTGTCAGTTTGAAAGACTGCTATTTCGTCAGGGTGTTGAAATGTCCAAAACGGGTGCAGATGGTCTCCGATGAGTTGACGATACCGTGGACCATTCAACGTTTGGTCCAGAATAACCAGAGGGCTCATTCTAAATCAGGAAAATGCACCCCAGACCATCACTGACGCCCCACCACCCTGCACCACCACCTGTTGGCATGCGGGATCCATCGTTTTGTGAGGTCTGCGCCACACACGGCGCCTCTCATCAGCATGGTACAGTTGATATCGTGACTCATCTGACCATATGACGTTACGCCACTGTTGCAGAGTCCAGCCAAGATGGTTGGTGGCAAATGCACGCCGGAGTGTCCGACGACGCTGGGTAAGCATTGGCACCCGTGTAGGGCGACGGCTGCCAAACCTGAGGGCATGCAGATTCCAACGGATTGTCCACCGAGAGACGTTTCTAGTGCGGCCAGTATTGAACTGGTCTGTGATTTGCTGCACTGTTGCGCTCCTGTCTCTCTGAATCATTCGTCCCAGGTGTCGCCGGTCACGATCATTCAGGGCAGCTGGACGCCCGGTATGGTGCCTGTTGTGGACTATGATGCCTTCATCCTGCCTTTCCCGATACACCCTGGAGACAGTTGAGCAGGGAAAGCCAAATTCCTGCACCACTGCCGAAATGGAACATCCCCGTTCAAAAGACGCCAACTCGCGACGACGTGCCATTTCTGATTAATCACTTATCCAAGCTCTTCCCAGAACGTCTAATGGTCCATTCCCAGAATCCGTTACCCCTGTGAATTCGTGAGCCATGCCCATCAATCAATGTGCTTGCTATTCCATGAGTTTTGCTAACTCAGTGTATTTGGTTCCATTTCTAGCATTATTATTCTAACGTTAAAGTTAACGCTGCAGTCGTATGCTTACGAGTAGTTCTGAAGTCTTTTCATTTAAATTAGGCATTTTAACTAATTAAAACAGCATTTGCATTGTCCCCGAAGATTTCTAATGGATTAGTCCGCAGTAAACACCGAAATGAGCTATTATTTGTAAGCAGTTATAAGCTTATTTTCGGATGTACTCGAAGGTTTCGAATGGTATCGTTCGGATAAACGAACTTTATTAAGTACCGAAAGGTGCTCTATGCTATCAGTGTGGGGAAACGTGTCTGTAACTCTAACTCCTCTGAGGCTATGAAAGATTTTCAAAATCTGTTTTCGTCAGTCGATGAATATGGTTCATGGCACGAACCAGTTACAAATATTATCTAACTCGGTTCAATAGCACGTGCACAAATGGCACCTTCACAACTCCACCTAGCAATTTTCAATGGTGAGATATATTAAGTAATACCGGGTGGGCAAGAAATAACGTGAGGTGTTCAGAGCTCGCTAGCAGGAATTCTATTAGGCCAAATGCAGTACATTTTGGTGTATATACTTAGTGGAACATGCAGTTTCGGTTTCTGCCAAAAAAAAAAAAATAGTACCCAAAAGTCGCCATAGGGGGCGCTTATTTCAAGAAAACAATGAATACCTAATTGTCAAATGAACAAATACCGTACAAACCAACTTTAGTAACAACAATGAACAAAGTTTTATTTTTAATTCCAAATGTGTTTCAATATGACCACAGTGTGCTGTTCCAATAGCTGCATGCGGTACAAGACATTTTCTACGGCAGCTCGCAGCATATCTGCATTAATTAGTCTGATATGTAACGTTATTTGATCCTTTAAGGTTGAGAGGTCAGGAACATGTGCTTGATACACAAGGCTTTTCAAATATCCCCATAACCAAAAATCACAAGGGTTGAGATCAGGCGTCCTGGTTGGCCATACCATTGGAAATGCACGACTAATTATTCTGTTGCCTGAAAAACATTCTCGCAAGATCTGCTGCACCTGACGTCCGATGAGTGGTGGCGCACCATCCTGCATAAAAATGGTAGAATCCAGACAACTCTTTTCTTGCAATCGGGGTATCACAAAATTCTCAAGCATATGGGCATACCTGGCAGAATTGACGGAACAAGTCACCGGTCCACGGGGACGGATTTCTTCAAAAATGTACGGGCCGATGATGAAAGAAGCAGTAAAGCCGCACCATACTGTTAGTTTCGGTGAATGCATAGGAGTTGGCAGGCACACTTGTGGATTTGATGCAGCCCAAATACGGCAGTTGTGGGTGGGTATTGATATCACCATTCAAATAAAAATGTGCCTCATCACTCCATAAAATTTGCCATGGCCATGCATCATCCGCTTCCATATGTGCTAAAAATCTCAACGAAAAGTCAGTTCGGGTACGTTCATCTCCAGGAAGCAATTGTTGAACAGGTGTGAGTTTATAGGGATAAAATGTCAGTATCTTATGCAATATTTTCCTCACCGTCGAATATGGGATATCTGTTTGGCATGCTATTGCGTGTGCACTGCTGGTACCTTGCACAGTAGTCATCTCCTGTTCCACAACTTCTTCAACGTGTTGCTGCCTGATTCGTTTGCGTCCCCGGCCTGGTTGCACTCCTAGAGTTCCGGTAGATTCAAATCGTTCAATCATTTTCCGTAAGTTAGTTATGCTCATCAGTCCTCTTCGTAACATTTTCAATTGCCGGAATTCACGAAGGGCAGCACTTGCATTGTCGCTCTTCTGATAAAACAACTTGACTAATAATGCCTGGTCAGGCAGAGTAAGCGTCATCGTCAGGCCATTCGTTCGTGAATGATGGGAAATCCTCAGCCTTGCCTTTTATTGTCATGATTGCTCAACACGGAACGCACTTATGCAAATGTATTCATTGTTTTCTTGAAATAAGTGCCCCCTCCCATGGCGACTTTTGGTACTATTTTTTTTTTTTTTTTTTTTGCAGAAATTGAAACTGCATGTTCCACTAAGTATATACACCAAAATGTACTGCATTTGGCTTAATAGAATTCCCGCTAGTGAGCTCTGAACACCTCACGTTATTTCTTGCCCACCCGGTATATCAAACAAATCGTAATGAAGAGATAGAAGCGGATATAAATTACTATTTTTGCCAATTGATAAATATGGTTCAGAAAATGGTTGTAATCGAAACAATGGCACGTGCTCTAATGGTACCCTTATGACACCCTCAAAAGTTTTCAGTGATAAGATTGGGATATATCAAACAAATTGGGATGAGGTATCATGAATGAATATAACGTAAAGTTATTGATAGTCGAAATTGGGTTCAAGGAACCTGGTTTAGTGGAACCCTTTTGGTTCATTGGAACTTTCAATGCTAAAATATGGCATGTAATATATCAAACGACTTGCAATGATGTGTCATGAATGAATATAACGTAAAATTAATGATAGTCGGAATTGGTTCAAAGGTACGTGGTTTAATGGTATCTTTATGGTCCATTAAAAACTTACAGTGTTAACATAGGGCGGTTTAAAAATATAGTTCCGCAAATGGTTTAGTTTAGCCTTTCGGTATTTGGTTATGTCATTCCTTGATGGTTTATTTTAAACTAACGCTACTTTTGATATTTGCTATGCTTATTAACCCAATTTGATTCCTATTTTGTTTTTGAGCCTGCATTGATCTAACTTGTCGTTTCTTTGGACCATACAGAATTTTGTTGGGCTCTGTTGTAATGATTATCCACCTTCTTTAAATAAATAAATAAATAAAATTTGAACACTCCCTTGTATCTATCTATCTTAAAATCTTGTGTTACTAATCATAAGAAACGGTCTGTCTAATCAATTTGCAATAAAAACTTTTCTTCTGTCTTAATGTTAGGTGAGTGAACTTCCCTTTCCATTCACCAACATAACTACCTTCGAAAGCAGCATCCGAGCACCGATAGGAAAAATGTGGAATTCCGAAATAGCCCATCGCAATTTGACCGAACCAAAGATCATCACAAAGAAAGGAAGCGTTATCGAGCCTATCGATTCGGATGCATTGGTCAACAAAAGAAAACCAGACAGAAGGAAACTTGCAAAGGACGAAGGCTGAATATGTATTTAAAAAAAAAAAAGAATAAAATTTATTTTGAATAAAAGCCATGGCTTGTTTTTATTGATGAGTGTATTGCACCTGTTAAAAGTGTTTCCCTTTTATTATGACAAGACATCCCCAGTCAGGATGCCAAGAGGTGTTTGCAATCCAAGGTTATTTTTGTTTTGTTTAGAGCTTTTATTTTTTTTTTAATTTTGTGGTTATTAAAAGTTAATGCAATTTTATTAATGATTTCTTTTTTTTTTTTTCTTTGCTTTGACCTTTTGATGACTGCCAACATCGAGGAAGGGACAGGGAGGGAGGAAGTGCATTCTATATTTAAAACAAAATAATAAATCACCTGCTCATTTAGCAAATATTTTTATCTCGCTTCCAATAGCCATGCTCATTTGGAAAACATAAACAAATGACGCTTAATGGCAAGTTTTTCAATGCAAAATGCTGTTTATTTTTAAAGTGAAGTTAGAGTGCTTTAAAATTAGATTTTTATTACGTAATCTTCTGACAGAATGACGAGGAACTTATTGAAAAGGGTCTGTTGTAGGGCTAATGATTGCCGAAGATTTTTTTTTTTTTTTTTTATCATTAAGAAAATAAATTATGAAAGATTCTGTAGAAATCTTCCTCATTGGAGCCGAACCTCTGCCCTCCCGACAATTCTTTCAATGGTCCAGAAAGGTGATAGTCGCAAGGGGAAAGATCCGGGCTGTAAGGAGGATGTGGTAAGATGTCCCATTTGGGTTCCATCAGAGTGTGTTCTTAGTTTGGCTGTGTGTGGTCTAGCCTTCGAGCATGAAAATAGATAGAGGCGGCACCTTATTCATGGCAAGGGAAAAAGCCAGTGGCACCAAAATCAATCACCTTGTGGATCAGCTGTGATAGGGCAAAACATTTCATTGTTGGCATAAGATTGACTTGTGATTACATATTATTTTAGCTTTATTCGATTATGTTACTGATCCCACTCATTTTTAAATGCAGTTTGCCTATTACCGTAAATCTTCTACTATAACGCGAATTTTTTTGGCCTAAAAAAGCATCTAAATTTGCTGGGTCGCGTTATACTAGAGGATAAAAATTAGCCCTCCGATGACTGCGGCCGATCGTCGATAATAACAACATTGATAATAACTTCTCCCAAACATTGATACTTCTAAATAGGCCTACTTCCAAACTGCCTCGAACCAAAGCCTTCAAGAAAGCTTATGTAGTGAAAATATTAAACTAAATAAAGATTACTTGTCTTTTTCTTTTTTTTCTGTTTTTTTTATT